>VZUI01093719.1:0-32991 GCA_013401135.1 Cettia cetti
TTATTATTATTATTATTATTATTATTATTATTATTGTTGTTGTTGTTGTTGTTGTTGTTGTTGTTGTTGTTGTTGTTTTGTTGTTGTTGTTGTTATTATTACTATTATTATTATTATTATTACTACTACTACTACTATTACTATTATTACTATTATCATCATCATTATTACTACTACATTTTATTTTGTTTTATTTTGTTTTATTTTGGGTTTATTTTATTTATTTTATTTTGGGTTTTAAATTTTATTTTGTTTTATTTTGTTTTATTCCCCCCCTGAAAATAAAGAAATAATTTTATTTATTGGATTTCTCCCCCTGCCACAGTCTCACCCTCTGTGTGTTCCTCTTCTCCCAGGGAATACAGGATGGAATTTGCTCCAGGGATGCTCTCATGGATACTCATTCAGGGACCAGAAACCCCTCCTGGGGCTGGATCTGCCTTTCCCAGCTGTGATCCCATAGGGCAAAGAGCTTTCCATCCCTGCAGCCTGCGGTGCTGCTGGGATGCAGGATCTGCTCCCCGGGATGCTGCCTCTCCTTTCCCAGCCCTGCCGGAGGAATGTGCTCACTTGAGTCAATAGGAAGCTAATTAAGCCATTTATCTGGGAAAAGCAGCCACTCCTGGTGAGCTGCGCTGGCAGGGTGGAGGAGGAAGGAGCACAGAGCTGGGGAGAGCAGGAGAAGGCCCTGGGCAGCCCCTGGAAAGGGAGAATCTCAGCTGGGAGCTCAGCAAGGTGAGTCCCATCCACAGCATTCCCTGCCAGGACACTGCCGACCCCTGGGGCAGATCCTGGTCTTCCATGTGCTGCCTGAAAAGAGTCCCTGATGATGCTGCAGGGCTAAAATCACCAATAAACTGCTTTTCTATCTGAGAAGTTGGTGCTGAGTTCTCTAACACCCATCATTCCCACCCATAATGATGAACAGGTATTCCCAGCTGCCTCTCAGCTCTGTGCTATCCGTGCAGGGGACTCAAATCCCATTTTTTGCCCCCAAACTCCCCTCTCCAGCAAGACCAGGCTTGCTGTTTGCAGAGCACGGCTCTGCACGGAAGCAGGCTGAACTCTAACTTTAAATTGACTTTTTTAGTGCAGCCCTGGGAGGTTTTTCCGAGGAGTGCAGCTTATTCTTCAGGGCTTTTATAAGCCTTTGGTAGCTTAAGACACAACTAAGTTGGCCCTAATCCCTCATAAAAGCACGTAGGTTTTCTTGCCCTTCTGCTGCATCAAGGTCTTAGCCTGGTGCTTTCCCTCACTGTTGTGTTTGTCTGAAGGATGGGAAGGAAATGCCAATGAAATTTTCCTTTTTAAAGACCTGGATCCTTAGATCAAACCCGTGCAGGGGGGCTGTGGGCAGGAGATGGCTTCCATGGGATGGGGGAATGTCTCATCCCTGACGTGGTGGCACAAATCCTTATGGTTCCCTGAACACGCAGCACCTGGGGAAATATTCGGCTGGATCATCCCCCAGTGATCCAGAGTGAGGGGGACAGTGTAAAAATATGGGAACAAAAGGATTCTTCCAGAAAAATAACAGCAACCAGTGAGAGAGGCTGTGCAGCTCTGCCCCCCCAAGAAGATGCCCAGCCATGGTGAGGTGGCTGATCAGACACATGCAGAGTGTTTTTCCTTTGCTTTAGAGAAGTTTCTTGGGCTCTGGCTGGGGTTTATTCTCAGAGACACAGCTTTTGTGAGGAGAGATGAAGTGCTGCCTTGAAAGTTTGGAAATGGGTGGATGCAGAGCTGGAGGGGTCTGTGCTTGGCTGGGGCTGGGCAGGAATTTATTCCCCAAGGGAATTCTCGTGGGCTCTTGCAGGCTGAGCTGTATCTCATTCTCCAGCCTTTTCCCCAGCCGGGGCTGCCCTGGGATCACTCTGTGCTGGGGTGTGTGAGTATTCCAGACCCCAAAAAGAGGATTTCTGCAGCCAGAGCAGCCTGTGGGGGAATGAATGTTATCCCTGCACTGTGCCATGGAGTGATGCATCTTTGAAAGCCCCAAACCCTCAAGGAGCCTCGTGGGGTGACACTGGGGGGTCTCAGCAGGGACAGGCTGAATGCAAACAGGAGGAAAAAAAAACACCTGCACCCCAAAACCACACACAATAGGGGCTTGTCTGCCAGTGGAGGAAAATTGGGGTCCCTCTGGGCCAGCCTGGCAGGAGCTGCCCCATTTGCATATTAGGGGTGAGTTTATGAATTATGCAGCCACCACGGCACGTCCGGAGGAATCGGCTGCAACATGGAAAGCATATTTATCTTTGTGTCTTATTGATTTATTTTTCCTCTCCTGTTTTTTCAAGCTCGAGCAGCTGCAGCAAGGAAGGGAAAACAGCCCAGGCAGCCCGGGGGCTGCGGTGGGACAGTGTCCCCTCCCTGCAGCCATCAGTCCCATGGGGCTGCTCCTCAAAGCTGGGAGCTGTTTCACAGAGACCAACACGTTCTGAGCACTCTGATGCTTGTTTTGGTGGAGCAGGAGCCTGGGGATATTTCAAAGAGGGAGTGGAATTGTTTTTGGTGACAGCAAAGGTGCTCCTGAAGGGTGACATGGGCCGTGGGGTGGTGAGAGGGACAGTGACCAAGAACTTTCCTCTGTGCGCATCATCACAGGCCCCACACAGGAGCCAGGCTGTGAGGACACATCAGAACACTCGTCCTCATCTGGGTAGAAGTGCAACCATCCATTACTGCATTGTCTCCATTGTCTCTCTGTCCATCCATCCACCCTTTCCACTCATTAACTCCACCATCTGCTCCTTCATTTATCTCCCCTCCTGGCCAGTAAATCATCCCTGTCTTCCCTCTCCATCCATGCATGAGAGAAGAACCCCTTGGTCCCTCCTCATCCCAGACTCCTGGGGCCATGACCCCCATTTCAGCTTGGAGTTCAAGGCTCCATCCAAAGAGAAGCTCCCAAATCCCTTGGGGCTTTCTTTTATCTCCTAGACGGCTCCAAAACACTCAGGCACCGCAGGAGGGAACTGAACTGCTCCATCCCCAGGTGCTGCACTGCAGGTACCACTCACATCCACACTCCACCTGCCTTCTCCTGCATCCATGGAGCATCCCCAGCTCGCAGCCCTCCCGGCTGTGCCCCTTTCCCCCCGGCAGCAAAGGTTAGCCGAGATCACAGAGCCAGCCGGCTGCCCAGATTCCCACTCCCCGGGGCTAATTATGGAACAACATTAGATAAAAGTCAACATATGTTGCAAAAGGCACCATGTATCAGCGCCTGACAGCTCCTAACAATGTGCTCATGTAACAGCTGTCAGGCTGCAATGCTCGGAAATGAGGAATATGTTGATTTATGGATATCAGATCTGCCCTCACGTTTGCCGACAGCAGCGCCCGGCAGGACGGGCTGCGCCCCACGCCCGGCTCAGCCCCCTGCTTTTCCCTCCTGGAGGGGATGGTGCACTTCCAGATGTGCCCACGTTTGTGTCGCTGCTCCTGCAGAGGAGGAAAATCCCCCAATCCTGTCGTTTCTGAGCTAGGAGGAACTGGCCCCTCTCCATGGGCTCGGAGAGCAGAGAGGTTCATCCAGCTCAGGAAGGAGCTGGAGCTGCTGGGGAGAGGCCAGAGGAGGCACCAGGATGAGCAGAGGGATGGAGCAGCTCTGCTGAGAGGAAAGGCTGGGAGAGCTGGGATTGTCCAGCCTGGAGAAGGGGAGCTGAGGGGTAACCGAATTTCAGCCTCCCAGTACCTGAAGGAGCCAATGAGAAAGACGGGGAGAGATGTTTTACAGGAGCCTGGAGTGACAGGAAAAGGGGAATGGCCTCAACCTGACAGAGAGTAGGATTAGATCAGATATCAGGAGGGAATTCTTCCCTGGGAGGGTGGTGAGGCCCTCGCACAGGGTGCCCAGAGGAGCTGTGGCCGCCCCATCCCTGGAAGGGTCCAATGCCAGGTTGAACAGGGCTTGGATCAACCTGGGATAGTGGAAGGTGTCCCTGGCCATGGCAGGGGTGGAACAAGGTGATCTTTGAATTGCCTTCCAATCCAGGCCATTCTCTGATTCATTTCTATATAGGACTGAAGTTCATTTCTGTGCTAATTTTAATATTTTATTTAAAATGAAATCAATAAATATGTGCTGGCCTCACAAAGCTTTCTTCCCATCTCATCCCTCCCTCTTTCAGGGCTCTGGGTGCTCAGACCTCTTAGCTTTGGTTGAACCAAGCACTGGGTGGTTTCAAAGTCTTGGGGTCACAGGGCAGCTTTAGACATCAGCTCATGGCCCCAGATCCCCCCTGGGAGATGTGATGCTGTCCCTGCAGCTGGGGTGGCCTGGCAGGAGGCACCCAGGCTCTGACCACGCTCCCCGAATCCTTGGAGCTGAGAGCAGAGGCTGCACTGGGATCACTCACACTCGCTGGTGCTTGTGTTCTTCACCTCCTGCTCTGTCCCTTTCTGAGACCCCTGCACTGTGGCAATACCCCAGACCACGTCCCTTCACTTCCTGTGGCCCCAAAGGCTCTGTGTTCTGGGGTGAACCAAAATGGGACTGGGGCTTGGGCAGATTTTGGAATGGGAGGTGTGGTGAGCCAACATCGGGGGGCAAATCCCCAGATCCTGCACCCTGCTCTCCTCCAGCTTTTGGGGTGAAGCTCTGCTTCTTTATGTCCTATCCCCAGCTGGGGTCTGGGGGGGCCAGAATCACCCACACTGCCACTGCAGCGAAAGGCAGAGGTGCCATCCAGCTGCTGGCAGAGTTCATTAGCGGCTCCCACTAATCACCTTTGATGGGAACAGGGAGGGAAATTCCTCCTTGGCTTTGTTAGGCACGCTGGATGCTTCCAGGTACAGCTGTGCCTGAGGGGACCCTGCTCCTGTTGCTGCAGGGATTCTGCTCAGATCTGTGGGGCCTGGGCTCATGCTTGGCAAGGAAAGAGATTTTGGGAAGCAGAATCACACAAAAGAAATGAAAATACACACATAGAATTCACAGCATCACAGAACATTCTGAGTTGGAAGGGACCCACGAGGATCATCCAGTCCAAGTCCCAGGAATCACAGGATGTGCCTGAGAGTGTTGTCCAAATGCTTCCCGAGCTCTGCCAGGCAGGTGCTGTGACCATTCCCTGGGGAGCCTGTCCCAGTGCCCAGCGTGGCTCAGGTGGGGTTGTTGGCCAGGCAGGAGGGGATAAACCAGCCCCAAACTCGTCTAATTTAAAATACAGGTGTGCATTCCCTTTCCCTCCTTGTTTCCAGCAACCCTAAGGCTGGAGGAGTTTGGCAATGGAGATATTTCTTCCTGGGAATGGGGTGGGGCTGGGTATTTTTGGTGCCAGCTGGATTTGCTCCCCTGTGGGAGGGGACAATGTGGCCAGAGATCCAGCAAGACTCCAAGATTCCTGTTGGGAAGGCAGTGGATCCAAAATTAATTTGAGGTGGGGATGTTTTTTCGGCTCTTAATGTCAAGAGACATAATTTTTCGTTTCCTTTTCCAAATAGTGATCCTTAACAGGATTTGCATTACTCTTTAATTTATTCCAGCCATGTTTTCCTGTATGTGCAGGCTGGTTTTCCAGCATTTTGTGGGGCTGTTTTCCTGATTTTTTTTTTTTTACAAATATGAATAAAGATGTGATCTGTAATCGCTTTAACTCTTTTTTTTTTTTTTTTTGGAGGTGCTGGGGTCTCAACCCCTGTAACAACCCTGCCAAGCTTCCCCAGCTGCAGGGGGAATGTGTAAATCCTGGTAAAAGTGCTCATTCCATTGAAATTTGAAAATATAATAAAGCTGGTTATATCTCTTTATAAAAAGTAATAAAAAAAAAGGTTAATGCCCTTCCTCAACTTGCCGCCTGTGTGTTTTAATCTGCAAAACAATAATGGGAAACTCCATTTATGGAGCTGCAGAGCAGGTTGGACTGAGCCTTTACAAAACCTCACATAAGACTAAATAAACTCAGGCTCCATTGCAATTTGCTCTTTATAGGCTGATATTTACCAGCCTAGCAACTCCTCTACTTCCTAACTTGAATATATTTCATTTTTTTTAATACATATTCATTATTTACAAACTTGTTTCCACTCTCCAATTTCTGCTGCTTTGTGTGATTTCTCGTGGGAATTCTTTTAATATGCAGATTTCATAGGAAATATTTATATATATAGGTATTTTGGCTATGTAATTATCTCAGGTCTATTGTGTTTAATTCCAAATATAACTTTACAATTCCCCAAAGGATGACTCTATTTTGGGTTTTCCCCTCTTGGGGGAGGTTTTATTAACCATAGGGGTGCATATGAGTTTTGGGGGAGAAGGTGCATGGGGGAATCACCCCAAATTCCCCTTGCAGGGGAAATCTGTGAGGATGAGATGGGAAAGCAGCTCCAGGAGGTTTTATTTTGCCCCAGTGGTGGGAAAAAAAAAATCTCAGGGAATCTTTGCCTTTCCCCTCTTTGATGCTGAGATGGGGAACAGGAACTGGTGACTGCTGGAGGAGCTCCCACAAACCATACCAAAAGCAAGTGCACATTAATGAGCTTTTTTTCTTTTTCTTTTTTTTTTAATGGAGTTTGGACATTGAGCCTGGGATTCATCCAGGCTGGACCAAGAGCTCTGTGGCATTTGGAATGCAAATCACCCAGCCATGCCTTAATCATTACCACCGGGAGACAATTAGGGTTAAAATATAGATTTTTCTACAACAAGGCCAAACTGTAGACACATAAAAAGAAGAAAGTCTGGCTATGATTCATTTATACCAGCCTGTTGCTTTGAGAGGTTGTTAGAAGCTGGGAAAGAGCCTAAATCCAGACATCTGCTCCAAAATAGGGGAGAAAAGTGGGGTTTAGGTGGGCTCCCCCCTCTGTGGAGTTCAGGGCTGGCTGATCCCAAAGAATTCCCCCTCTGGCACGAGAACCCGGCAGCACAAAGGGTTGGAGACAGGGAAATCAGTCAGCAGTGCTGGAATCTGATCGAAAGTGCAAAGCAGAGGATGAGGGAGGTGAACAGAAAGGGCCTTTTTTGCATTTCTATAATCTTGTGGGCTTTATGAGCAAGGTAAACTTAATAACATGGGACAGCAGCCTTGCTGAGCGCTGCTGGGGCTGTGCAGGGAGCGGGGTGAGGAAAGGGGCTGGGAGAGCACATGGGGGGCACTGGGAGCACTGGGGGACCCCCAGGAGCTGGGGGTGAGCAGCTGGTGCCAGGCTGGGCTTCCCCTTTGCCCCCTTGGCTTTTTTCCAGGGATTTACCCAACATTGATCCCACTGACGGTCTGAAGCTGCAGGAAACATTCTTTATTCACAATTTCTGGCCTTGGAGGGAGGAGGAAGGGGAAGAAAAAAATGAAAAAAATTTGATTTCACAGGTTAATCTCAATCCCAGCTCCCCGTGGTGTCTCCCTGCCCAGCTGTTCTGTCCCAGCATCATCACTGGGGCCGGTGTGTGGGAGCCAGGCTCCCCATGGACCCACAGAACAAATTCCCTGCCTTTCTCCTTCCTCTTGCTCTCTGCTTTCCCCAAATCAGCACCGAGGGTGAGGACTGGGCAGCAGCGTGTCCTGCCCCTCCTCTGCACCTTGGAATGCCCTTCCCAAACCCAAACCCCGCGGCTGGAGCCAGCACACGGCTTTGGATAATCCCTGCCCAGATTGTGGTTCTGTCCCTGTGGGGAAAACCCAACAACAGCCGCGCTCTAATCTTTAATTAGAGAGTTAATTACCCTCGGAGGCTGCCAAGGGTGCGGCTGGACATGGAGGGAAGCTGCTGTGTGAGTGCAACAGGGGGCAAAGACCTTTGGGGCTGGGGGTGCTGGGGGCTCCTGCTTTTAGCTGGGTGAGGGGTGGGCACCTGTCCTGTCCCCATGTCCCTCCTCCCCGTCCCCAGGGGTGGATCCCAGCTGAGGAACGCTGGGTTTGGCTGGACTCAGGGGTGGGCACCTGTCCTGTCCCCATGTCCCCAGGATGGATCCCAGCCTATGTCCAGCTCTCCCTGTGTCTGGTGTGGGGGCCTGGGTGTCCCCACCCTGGTGCAGGGGCTCCAGCAAGTGGCACACTGCTGAGGAGCTGTGGTGGCCCATGGGGACGTGGGCTCTTGGTGGCCTCTCTGTCACCTGCTTGGTCTCTAACACTGAAATCAAGAAGCAGGAACACACAGGGTGTGTGAGAGACCAGCGCTGTGCAGGGCACACGGGACAGGGCACAGGGGACAGGGGACAAGGTGCATGGGACAGGGCACATGTGACAGGGGACAGGGCACAAGGGACAGGGCACAAGGGACAGGGGACAGGGGACAGGGGACACAGGACAGGGGACAGGGGACAGGGCACACGTGACAGGGGACACGGGACAGGGGACAGAGGGCAGGGCACATGGCACACAGGGCAGGGGACAGGGGCCATGGGACAGGGCACATGGCACAAGGTGCATGGGACAGGGCACATAGGACAGGGCACAGGGGACAGGACAAAATCTGCATGGTCCAGAGCACATGTCACACAGCCCATGGTACAGAACCCATGTCACCCAACCCATGGCACAAAGTCCATTGCACATGTCACACAGCCCCATGCCACCCAGCCCATGACATACAGCCCATGGCACACAGCCCATGGTACATGTCACCCAGCCCTTGGCACCCAGCCCATGTCACTCAGCACATGTCACCCAGCCCTTGGCACCCAGCCCATGTCACCCAGCCCATGTCACCCAGCCCTTGGCACCCAGCCCATGTCACCCAGCCCTTGGCACCCAGCCCTTGGCACCCAGCCCATGTCACCCAGTCCCTGTCACGTCACTCAGGCCATGTCACCCAGTCCTTGGCACCCAGCCCATGGCACACAGCCCATGTCACCCAGTCCCTGCCAAGTCTCCAGGCCATGTCACCCAGCCCATGCCATGTGTCATACAGCTCACAGCCCGTGTCCCCCAGCCCGTGTCACCCCCCCTGCCCCAGCCCCGGGGGTCCCCGGGCGGGCCCGCAGGGCTGTGCCCAGCCCAGTGACCAGAGGAGGGCGCTCTTGGCTCAGGATTGCCCCACCCAGCCCCTGCCCCGCCCCCTGCAGACCCCCCCCAGTCCCCAAAATCCCCCCTACCCCAGGAGCAGAACAGCCTCTCCCTGTCCCCCTCCAGCCCTGCAGCCCCTCCGGGCTCCTGACACCCCCCAGCTTGGGGGGTTCGGGTATGGGAAGGGGGGTTCACCCCAGTGCCCCCCCGGGGTAACTCCGTCCCCCCCTGGAGCATTGGGGACCCCCCAGGTGCGGACAGGGAATAGACAAAGCCACCAAATGGGACTCAGTGCCAGGGAAAGGGAGTGAGTGTAATGATGGGGAAAAAAAGGGGAAAATAAGGGAAAGTAGGAAATCAGCACAACAAAGTTGACTAAAGCAAATATTTCCATCCCTGCAGGAGGGAGCCGGGCTGACTGGAATGCTAAAAACGCCCCTATTTGCATCTTTTTAAATGGGAGCCGATAAAAGCAAATACTCCACCGCCAATAATTATAATATTTTAATTGCGTTTCTTCAGGGCTTTTGTTTTTCAGCGAGACACAAAAGCTGTGGGTAAACTGGCAGAAATAAATAGCCCTGTTGGTGTGGGTTTGGGTGAGGTTTCAGGGTCCTGCATGTGCTCCTCAGGACCTGCAGCACCCCTGGGTTCAGCTGTGACCTGGGGGGTTGCACATTCCCGTCCCTGAGGGGATCAGGGGGTGAATTTTGCTCCCCTCTCCCTCCCAAATTCCTGGTTGCAGGGTCTTCCCCACCCCTATGCTGCTGCTGGGATTTTAGAGCACTTTTAGAACAATTTTGGTTTCAGGACCCCCCCTCCCAGACCCCAAACCCCCAGGCCTGGGCAGGATGGGGGGCTCAGAAGGTTGGAACCAATGACCTAAGAAGCCTTTCCAAACCAAAAGATTCCAGAAAACTCCTCCCCAGTTCTCCTCTAGTACAAAAAATGAAGTTTCTCATTAATAAACAGGTGATTTGGGGTTTCAGGGGGTTTACATCCATGCTTTCTCCTCATGTTTTTCATTCACAGCACATTTTTCACTTGCTATCACAGTTCCCATCCAGAGGCTCCCTTGCTTTGGGGAATTTGGGATGGTTCCCCCAGCCCAGCACACCTGGGTGGGTGCTGCAGGATGGGCTGGGAGCTCCCAGCATCCCTGAGCCCCCAGAAGAGGAGTTTCATCCTGCAGAGTGGGAGAGCTGGAGGGTGTGGAGGAGGCTGAGGGTGAGCCATGGATATCTTTATTTTTGGGTTTAATTCCTTAGCTACAATAGACAGGTTGGAGTTTTTAACAGGTGAATGGAGCTGCTGCTGTGTGCAGCTGCCTCCTCTCAGCTCTGCTGGTTAAAGAAAGGGAATTTTGGTGTTTTTCTCCCTCTGAGAGGGAGCCACGTTGTGCCAACCACCCCAAACTCTGCTGTGGGGTGTCCGAGAGCCGCAGTGAAACAAACTCCTCTCATCCACTCTTGATTCCCTATGGGAAAATGATTTAAAAGGAGCATTCCCCAAAATCAGCCCCCTGCAAGTGTAGGGCTTATGTTCAGTGTCCCCAGATGTCCCTGAGTACCCCCCAGCTCCCCAGAGCTCAGCCTGGGGCACAACAAATCAATACCGAATTCCCAGAGGAATTGAAGTTTTTGGGTTCTAAGCAGGACTTGTTTGGGGGGGTTCCACCCCATGGTGGTGGCCCTGGAGCTGTTCCAGCACCAAAGGGCTGGGTCCTGTTGTCCTTTGGGGATCCAGGGAGTGTCCTAGGGGAGAGAGAGTCCCCCCATCCCCTGGGGACCCCCAAACTGCCAGGGAAGGAGGGAGAGTGGAGCTGCTGAGCCCTCAGTTTGGAGTGCCTTGATACGAAACTTCATTTTTCCAGGGGGATGGTGGGGCTGGATTTGCTGTTTGCTGCCCAGGAAGGATTTTTCTCCTGGTTTTTGGTGGGTCTGGCTGATACTGGGATATCTGTAGGGTGAAAGGGGGGCTGGATGGCTGGGCAGGGGTCCTGGGGAGGGTGGGCAGACTGGGAAGAGTAGGAACAAGGTCACCCATGTGGGATGGAGGGTCTCAGGCTGAGGTTTTGGGATGGGAAGGGGCTGGACCCAGCTGCTTCTGTGGGGAAAGGTAGGGAAAGAGGGAGTGAAGTGGAGCAGGAGCAGCGTGGTTTGACACAGGTTTAGCTTCCTGCTGTGTTGCAGGATTTAACTGGGATTGGGGGATCCCAAAAGCACAGATCTTGAACCCCTCTTTGAGAGAAACTTCCCCAGCCCCAGCTCCACAGGCTGTTTTCTCTGAGTCATTCAAGCTCCAGGCATAAATCCCGAGGGAAGCAGGATCCATTGGCTCTGGTGCTCCTGGGATGACTTGTTTTATTTAGATTTTCATTTCTGGAAAGAGAATGAGACCCTTTCCCCTTCTTTTTAGTGTTCCACTTGGATATAATACAGAATTTTTTGCTCTTTCCTGTGTGCCTGGCCCTGAGGCAGTGGGGAAGTGGGGATGGAGCAGAAAGGGATTTTTCCTTCTCTCTTCCCAGCTGTCAGAAGGGACACAGCAACATCCCCTGGCATCACCCAGAGCTGCTGAAGCCTCTCCTGGCCCTTCCCCATCCCATTTCCAGCACCAATGGGTGCTGAACAAACAAACTTCAAATTGGCCTCTGTGCTGGGGGCATCACCAGAGTTTGTTTCTTTGGAGTTCAAATTAATTTACCTCCCCCTGGGTCCAGGGCTGTGCTCACAAGAGCAAATCAACCCCAGGCACGTCTGGCTTGTGTGCCCCAGGATCCACGTGCAACAAGATATTTGCAGGGTCAGGGACTAATAATTTAAACTGCTGAGCAAAATAAATAAGTGTAAAGCAAAACTCAAACCCAGAGCGCCACAGGAGCCGGCAATATTGTTTGCTTTTCAAATAGACACACGAAAAATACAAACAGTAGCAGGAGGGATACAGAGATTAAAATTTTTATAAAAACAAAATAGCAGCAATCCCACCAGGAAGCGGTGTTTCCATTTTGTATGTGCATAAGATTAGCAACACTTTGCTGCCTGCTAGGAGCATCCCTCTTCCCCTCCTCCTGGGAAACTTTGACCAAAAAAAAAGTCTTTTTGGACCAAAAGGGAAAAAAACCTTCAAACAAAAATAAGATGCTTGAGGTGTCTTGCAGAAAATATTGGCTTTTTAAACTGGATGTTGCCCCTGCTCTGGGGGGCAGCCAGGAAACATCCCCTTTTCACTTTTCCCACACAAACCCTGAAAATTTGGAATTAGATGCCTTCCTTGCAAATCTTGATGTGTCATAACCTGAACTCCATATGGAAGGAGGAGAGGGATGTGCTGGCTCTGTGACAGGGAATCCTGAGCCACAGGGGAGCGAGGTGTGCATCTGGGTGGACACTGTGCAGCCACAGCTGATGCTCCTGCTGGGCTTTGAGTCTTCCTGCTGTAAATTGGGATTCCTGGAGTGCCACCACAGGGATTTTCAGTGGCAGGTCCCCAGGTAACTGTGCTGAGCAGCACAGGGAGCCCTGCCCTGAGCCCACTGCCGTTCCTGCAGGTGCTTTCCCTTGGTAAGGGAAGGTTTTCTGCCTGAAATAGTTTAAGGATCTCCGAGTGTTTGATTTTGCAGTTCCAAAATTGAAAAGAAAAAACTGAAATCAGTGATTTGGTCTATAAAAAGCTCCGATCTATTCCCTTTTCAACTTTACTTTTGCCATTTAATGCTTGGACTGGCCCTCAGTGCTCTGGTTTAGCTGACAGGGCAGGGATGGGTTAAACAGACTCCATGACCCTGGGGATGCTTTCCAACCTAAATGACTCCGTGATCTGCTCAGGTCACACCTTGTCCAGGTGCTTGGAGTCACTCCCGAGTCCCCAGGGCTCCTCTCTTGTGCTGTCATGTATCCAAAGTGAGCTTGCAGCTGGAATTTGGAGTTTGTTGGATCTGGCATGGCTGGTGCTGACCCCATCCCCAGCCAGCCCCAGCTCCCTGCAGCCCCCCAGCTTTGCTCCCTTCAGACACCCCCATTCTCCTGGGATCCAGCCCAAGCCAAGGCACGTGTGGGTTGGGAACTACAGGCAGCTGCAGGGGTGGCTTTGACAAGCAGATCCCACCACATCCTCACCTTCCCCACGAGCATTTGTCACCGGCGGCGGCTGCGGGGGGCCGGCAGCGCCCGTGCCCGCCCCTCTGCAGAAGGCTGGAGCCAGCATTTGAATAATGAATTCTGCTTAAGACTGAAAGCTCCGAGATCCATCTGTAACAAGACTCGAAATAATTACAGCTGATGATTGCCTGGTACCTCAGCCAGAAAAAACAGAACAGATTTTGGCCGCCAGCAATTACAAGCAGCACCCGCTCGAGCACGGGGAGAACTTTCTGAGCGAATTCATGAATACATTTGTGCGGATCGGGAGCGGTGGGGATGGGGTTTGGGGTGCAGGGGTGTGGGGAGGAGGTGTCTGCGTTCACATGGATCCCTGAGAACTTGTCTGGGAGAGCAGTGGGCGTCCCCTTGGGGTGTGTGTCTGTCTGCAGCATGGTTTGGCGCTGGGAGGAGCAGGGAATCCATACCCAGAGCAGTGCTTGGGGTTGTTACCCACAGCAGGATAAGGATTGGTGAGGAGATAGGAGAAAAACAGGGAAAAGTGTGGCCAAAATGAGACCCTTCCCAGGAGCAGAGGGACACGTGGAGGTGGCAGAAGAGGGTGGTGAGTTCTGGACTCTGCCAAACATCTTCCCCCTGTTCCTTTGGGTTTGTGGCTTCCCAGGCAGGGGCTGAGCAGAGCAGGGATGTTTCTCCATCCAACACAACAGCACTGCCCTTTGGAGCTGCCAAAACCGCCCGTGCCGTCCCTGCTCAGATTTGCCTTTGGCATAATGGGGATAATTTATCAAATAGTGAATAATACGCTTCCCTTCTTCCATGTCTCCTCCACGTATCATTTCAACTGACTGAAAATTGTCAAATTAGACTATTTTCCTTGACTGTTCCATTTAGGCACAGGGGGAGCTGAAGGCTCTGATAATTGCGCTGCGTGCTCCGCCAACGTGTTATAAAATAACAGCGAATAAAACTGTTACTGCCCGAGCTCCAGGAATGCCCTCCTCCGTGAAGCGTGGGCTTCTCTCCTGAAACTGGATGCTGATGATCCTTAAAAGTTTGTTTTCTTGGCCCCCAGAGCGTGGCTGGCTGAGGCTGACTCGGGGGAACCTCGGCTCGGGGACTGTAAGGACGCGGCGCTATCGCGTTTTCCCATCCGCCAAAATTGCGTGTGCTCAGAATTATCCCGGTGTAATGTGCCTGTATTAATCATTGCTCCCTTATCTTGTTCTCCTCCAATCTACAAGGATCTGCTTGGTTCTCCTCTGCACCTTAAATTCTCTTTTATCTCAACTAGTGTCACTGCCGAGCCCGCAGACAGCTGGAGCAGCTTTCCTCCTGCAGCTGGAAAATGCGGGCAGGACTCCCCGCTCTGTCCCCATCCCTGGATTTTCCGTGGGATGTGGGACTGTTGTATGGACTGGCTGGAGCAGTGGGGGCATTTGGGAGGATGTGATGGGTGCCTCTGCTCTGCAGCCGTCCTGGTGGTTGCATGTGATCCTGGTGGGATGGGTGATCCAGGTGGCGGGATGCTCCCAGCCTTCCGAGTGATGATTCAAGAGTTCCAAAGAAATTTTGTGATGTGGGAGCCATGTGCTCTGTCAAGTTGTTTCCTTCCCCCTGGCCAAAATGACCTCACTGACCCCAGTTTCTGGTGGTGAGTCCATCTGGAAGCAGAAAAGACAAAGCTGGGAGACTTTGTGCATCCCTGGGTATTTCCACAGCGCGTACAGCAAGGGCCTGGGGGCTTTTCCCACCCAAGCTGAGGTGGATGCCAGACCACAAGCACTTTATTTTGTGCCAAAGCAGCCTGCCAGCCCAGAGCAGATCCAGGTATGGTTTGCTGGTCCTTCCCCATGCCCTGAGCTTGTCTTATGTTGCCAGTGGGGTTTTTGTGGGCTCTGTATTTCTGTTGGTATTGGGATGTTGGGATTTTTTCTTCAGTGATTCAAGTTATTTTCTCGCTTTCCATCTTTATCACTGGAGCTGGGTAAATAAAACAGGAGCTACAAAATGCCTACTGAGTCCAGGTGCCCAATTTGAATTATGATGATTCTGTTAGAGAATCCCAGAATCTTTAGGGCTGAAAAAGACCTTTAAGATCATCGGGTCCTGCCATTACCACGTTCATCATTTAACCATGTCTTCAAGTGCCACATCCACATGTTTTTTGTACTCTTCCCAGGATGGTGATTCCACCACTTCCCTGAGTAGTCTTTTCAAATGTTTCACAACATTTGTCATGAAAAAAACACTTTTCCTAACATCTAAGCTGGTGAAACTTGAGACTATTTCCTCTCATCCTCTCTCTGCACCACCCTGTTTTGGGATGAAACACAAGGTGCTGAGTCTGCCCTACCAAACTTCCCACATCCTCTCCTGAAAATCTCCATTTAAACCCGAATATAGGAGCTGCTTGGGCAATATAGACTGTGCAGCGTGGCTTAATGGGGCCCCAAATAAAGGGAACAGCTGGGTAATCAGTTCGAGTGGCTGGGAACCAGTTTACCGTGCATTAAGTATTCTTTGATTCCCTTTAATTGGGACATTGCAGAGACCCTGATGTCCAGTAATAAGGACAGTGGGAAGCTGATCAGACAGCTCGTTAACACTCAATTAATGTCGCTCTGCACGGCACAGCAGTAACTTTTAAAAAATGTATGTGCTTAGCTGAGGTGGAATGGGATTGCCAAGGCAATTTCCAGAGGGCCTGAGCCCAGCTTGCCGGTCGGGAGCGGCGCTGCTGCCGTGCCCGCGTGCAATTGAAGTGGAATTAAAAGTTGAAGTGCAATTTTTTTAGGTGAATGCAGTCACTTTACACAGTGCAGAATCAGTTCATTTTTAATTTATAGGAGCAATTAAAGCGCGCTAAGAATAAAATTCATAAATCTTTAGCTAACTGGCCGTGATTCTTTTGAAAACTCTTTTTGTTCCTCCTGATGTGGGCGATAGGGGCACCTGCCGTGCCTGGAATTATATTAAGAGCCAGCTCTTCCCCTCCAGCCTTTCCTTGTCAATCCTCCAGCCTTTATTAATCTTTCCTGGATGTGGCCTGGCTGTGCTGGGGTGTTTGCTTTGCACCCACAGCCGTGCAAAATCTCAGCAGCAGGTTTAATGTTGGCCTTGGCTGGGGGATCTGAGCCAGGAGGGGGAATTCCTGCCTTTGGGATTAGTTGAGACTGCAGAGATAGAGCAGGGGATGCCAGATGCCATTCTTCACCTTGCTCCAGGGATCTGTCACCTCTGCTAGGCCTGTGTACCACCCGAGAGGCAGAGGGACAAAGGGACACGGCCCTGGGCATCTCGGGGCAGGGAGGGGTGGCTGTAGCTCCACTGGGAGCGCTGGAAAGAACTTGGATGGAGAAGCAGAAGCTGGCAAAGGAGGGAAGGGCTCCCAGAAGCACATTTCAGTCTGCAATAGCTCTGCAGGGTTTTCCTGTCGCATGGGTGGAGGGAGCTCTCAGTGGTCTGGGTTCAACTTTTCTCTCTCCCAGTCGCTTTCCCATCATTTTCCCTCTGGCCAGACAGAGTCCACGCTTGGCATAGCATGGCTGGAGGGGTAATTGCCATCTCTGCATTTCCCTAATGAGCTCTGGGTCTGCTAATGAGCCTATTGCTCCTCACAGAGGAGGTCTGACAGAGCACCTCTGCTCCGAGTGGGGCACAGCTTTGATCAGGGGATTTCTCTTACCCTCTGCGTGGTCAGAGTGGGATAATTCCCCTCTGGCCTCTTTGTAACTTAACTCCTCCAACCATTCCTTACCATCAATCATAGAATCATTTAAGGGCCTGCCTGATTTCCTCCTTTCTTTTCTTTTCTTTTCTTCCCTTTTTTTTTTTTTTTTTTTTTTTTTTTTTTTTTTTAATATCTGCACACTCAGTCATGCAAAAAATTACACGATTTCAGAGCTTGGGCTGACTCCGGTCTCAGAGCACGGGGCTGCTTAGTGCTGCCATCACCATTCAATTAGCCCTGTGCACCAAAGGGACACGTGGAATAACACAGCCTTGTGCTGAGAGGGGCTCTGTCCCACGCAGAGCACTCCGTGGGGAGCACTGGAGCTGTCCCAGTTCATCCCTTCAGCCTCCTCTGCCCTCATCCATTGGGATAACGATGGGTTCCAGAGGTTGAGGTGAGCCTGAACATGCCAGGAGATACAACAGGTGGGAATGGAGGTGTTTAGTGCTGCTGACTCCCAAAGAGGTTCTTTGGTGTTGCCTCCTTTGCTGGTTGTGTGTCTGCTGCAGAATGCAGGGTGGATGGAGCCCCTTTGAGCATTTTCCTCCTCCCAGGGGACAGATCAGCCTCCCTGCAGCAGCAACCCCAGCGTGTCGGGCTGCAGAATTCCCTCAGCTCTTTAGGTGTGCCCTGGAGGGTGCTGAGCTGTGGGGAGGGCCCCCAGCCCTGCTGTGGCCTCACCCCCAGCCCAGAGCTGCATTTCCATCCTGCCTGTGCAGCACGGGCAGGTGGGCTGCAGGAGGGGGGTGACATTAGGCACATGGCTGGAGCCAGCTCGGGGAGGCGGTGTGAGCCTTTCCTTGCAGTTTATAGACTACAAAAACCCGCCTTTCCAACGCTTCCCCTCCTTCTCTGTGGAAAGCCTCGATTCTGCTGCTAAAACGTGGTTTGCTGGAGAGGCAGGTGAGCACACGTGTCACTCCCAGGACTTCTCCAGCCATCCCTTCCCCAGGGAGATGAAACACCATGCCACCTCTGCCATTCATGATCAAAACCCCTGTATTTTTAGGCTGGTGATGACTGAAGATAAATCTGTAGCTTTGAAAGGAGGGGCAGAGGGTAAAAGAAAAGTTATTCCTTTCCTTCCACCTCTGCCCTTGAGCAGGAGCTGATAAAATCCAATGGCTCTGCCAGGAGATCAGACTCCACTCCAGCTTTGCCCAGGAACCATGTGGATGAAATATTAAGCACTGGGGCTGGATGAGGTAGAGCAGGAATAATCAGATGAGTAGTTAAAGGTCTGGTATCCTGTAGGGACACATGTGATTGATCAGCCTTGCAAAAATAAATAACCTGGCCCTTTAGATCTATGTAGCAATTTTAAATTTTTAATAAATCCATGTGTATGGTGAAGGATAAGTTGTCACCCTGTGCTCTGTGCCTCTGATTCTCCGGGTGAATTTATCATGCTCTTCCTTTTGGAGGCCTCACATCCTGCTGATAAACAATTTAAAACTCCTGTCCCGTCTTTATCTCGTTGAGGTGCAACAGAGCCTGGCTGGGGATGCTCCATCTCTGAACAGGGAGAAGGGAGAGCCCAAAGCTGCTGCCTCTGGCTTTGCCAGCCCCTGGTGCCCCCAGGTGTGCTGCAGGAGGAGGGAGAAGAGCAGGAGTCTAGGGGAGGGGTATGGAATCCTGCAGAGAGGGCAGCGTGTGGAGCACAGGGAGCTGCTGGCCGTGGGGGCAGCAGAGATAACACAGCAGCTTTCCAGACGTGGGAAATGATGGCACGGGCTGAACAGCACCACAAACTAATCCTGGCAGGCTCTACAGAGCAGGGTTTGGGCTCTCTCCACCTGCCTGCTTGGAGCTGAGGCACTTGGGAACAATGGAGCCTGGCAGAGCTGATCTGGAAAGAGCTGGGAGTTTCTGCTGGAAAGAGCAACCAGGGGCCTGAGAAAAGAGTTTGTTCCTTTGGGAGCATGGCAGAAAGGTCCAGGTGCAGCTGAATTGCACATCTGAGCAGCACAGGACATGTCTGAAGGCAAAATGTGCCTTTCCTGTGGTTTGGTGTAGGGCTCCTGGGAGGGGCTGTGGGTGGCAGTGCTCTCCTGGCATTACAAGAGCTTTGCAAAAGTCTTTTGTCACTTCAGTGCCATTTTTGTGCTGTGCAGCTGTTCAGTCACATCCCTCTGTGTCCCACCTGAGCTGTGCAATGAAAGCTGCTGCCATCCCACCCCTAAACATGCAGGGCTCTGGATGAGGTTTCCCAGGCCCCTGATCTCTGCCAGGCTCTGGCACACCCAGCCCAGGGAACACATTCTGCAATGCCAGGGCTCTGTCCTTGCCACTGGCTGTCCCCTGTGGCCAGGCTGTCCCTGCTCCCCCTGGGACAGAGCTGCTCTCAGGGAACATATCCAGCCTGGCAATACAAACTCCATGCTTGGCGGGGAGGCAAATCCCAGCTTGGAATACTTTGGGCTTTTATTTTTACCATTGTTGTGGGAAAGCCTGTAAGATCTGCAGAGCCATGGCAACGTGGATGCTGTCGTTCCCCCACGCTCAGTGGGAATGACACGTCTGCGTGTGTCACCTGTGCAGGGCTCCCGCTCCCGCTGGAAGCTCGTGGTGGCTGTAAAATTATTCCTACTTAAGCCCAGATAATTACTGATTTTGGTGGGTTTTTTTATTGTACTGTGTGTCTAACAGCCATCAGTGTTTTTAAAAGTTGAGCTGCCAGCAAATTTCAGTCGTGGTGGAACCTCTGGAGGAGGTGCTGGTGCCTCGCTGCTGCTCTCAGCGGCTGCTGTCACGGAGAAGGCAGGAGGAGGTGGGAGCTGAGGGAAAACCTTCCCCTGCTCCCCTGATAGCGTGGCACTGTGCTCTGGGCTTGGGTGGTGGATTTGGAAGCTCCAGGAGGAGGCACTGGCGGTGCCAGCTCTGGCCGCCTGAATGTCCCCCCCAGCCGCGGGGACAGCGGACAGCCAGCACAGTGCGGTGACAGGCAGAGGGAGCCCCAGGCTAGAGAGCCAAGGGATGAGCAGGGAAAGGTGTCCGAGGCGCCCGGGGGATGTGCACGGCCCCGGCACAGCGGTGGGAGCCGGAGCTGCCGCCTCGGGGTGCCCCAGCCTGGCAGAGCTGTGATATCCATCCCTTTCAAGCGCCGCTGCTCTGCTCTTTAGGAAAACTTATTAAAAGCAAACATCTCCTGGCTCTGCAGTAATTGAGAGCTATCACTGGAGCACCAGGACGCTCTTTAAAGCCTTATGGGGAAGGAGAGGAGGTAAAAGCCCGGGGATGCAGGCCAGCCAGGAAGGTTGAAAAAGCATTTAACACTGATCAGGTTTGCTTTGGGCATCCTGGCAGGCATGGCAGCTCTAGGTGGGAGGCTGCTGGCACCCAGGTGTCGTTTACTTTGATTTCCTGATGGTATTTTTGACCTTTCAGGGGCCAGGAAAGCCAGCCCTGCTATCAGCACAGATGAGGATGGCTGTGGGGGCTTTGGTACCTTTGATGATCTACAGTAATTTGTTTTCCCTCTTCATCTGAGGCAAACCCCGGTGACATTCTCTGTGCCTCTTCCTCTGCCACAGCCAAATGGGAAGGCAGGGACCTTTTTCTGGGGTGAATTTGGCCCTGTGAGCATTGCAAGCCTTCCCACTGGTTTTTAAACATTCTCATCAGCAGAGCCCAGATCTGGCAGCCAGATTCCTCACTCAGGTTTAAACGAGGGATTGCCTCCCTCCTGTGCTGTTTGTTGTCTCAATTTCTCTGATCACCAGCAAAGATGGTTTTTTTTTAGACTTTCTGCTTCTTGCAGATAATATTCCTCCTCGAGCAGACCTGCTTGGACTTAAATAGGCAAAGTGTTGGGGGCTGTGTGTGCAGATTTTGCTGAGCTGCTCAGTGGTGAAGTTGTGGGGGCCCAAAATGCTGCTCCTGAGAGAAAAAAAAAAAAAAAAAAAGATTTACAGGGACAGTGGGTGGAGGTGAGGAGGTGGAGCAGAGCTGCCAGGGAAGATGATGGCTGGGGAGAGCACTGAGGAGAAAGGCAGTGCCTTCCTGTGGTGGCAACATCAGCCCAGCCCCGTGCAGGAGAAAAGTGATTCCCAAGCATTCCCAGCGTGTTGTTGTCCCAGCCTTTTTGGATGCCACAGTGCTTTTGGGCATGGCTTTGCTCTGCTGCAGCCGTTGAAAGCTGTTGTCCGACATGTCTCACTCCCCTATGGCCAAAATAATTGTGTGAGTGGTGTCCAATGCTCTCTTCACTCCTTTTTGCATCCTCCCTCTTGTGAACAAAAGCCACTTTCATCTCCTGCCTCCTTTAGCATTTTCCATCCCATTCTTTTTCCCCCTCCCTTTTTTTTTCCCCCACAAAAAGCAAAATTTTTGAAAATGAAATGAGAGAGAAAGAGAGAAAAAGAAAGCTCAGATGCAAGTTTTTTTTTTTTTTTCTCATGAAAAGGAAAGCATGGAATACAACAAATTAAATAGCCACCCGGTGAGAAAAAAGGGAGTGGAGTGAAAAATGGGCAGGGGGGGATAAAACCCAGATGAAAAAGGCAAGCTGGTGCTGGAAGATGCCAGACAGGTCTGGGAATAGAGGCATAGCATGGTGGTAAAATAATTGTACCCCTTCGGCTGAAGTCCAGCGCTGCTTTCTGCCTCGCTACCCCAAGCCTGCCATCCTCTGTTAGCTCCTGCAATATTTTATCCTCCAGCTCCGGCTCTGTTTCACCAGCGATGGAGAGGACTAGATTAATTAGGAGAGATCTCTCTCTCACAGCCAGCCCGGCTCTGCAGGGGGAAGGCTGGGAACTATTTAAAGGGATGAAGATGTACTGCAGCAGCTGCCATCTCTCTGTCTGGTAATGCGCTCGCTCACCTAGCTGAAAATTCATCTCCTTTTGCCCTCTGCCAGTAATTCCCAGCAAATAAAAGCTGGTGAGCTCTGGGTTGAGCTCCAAGGACAGCTGGGCTGGGCTGGGGGTTTGGGGAGAGCTGGGGAGAGCAGGTGTCAGGGAGGAAATGGGAGCGAGATGTGCCCGGGTGAAGCTTGGAACCTTGCAGAACGTTCAGAACCGGAGCGTTGCTCTTGTTTATGACAGCACTGCCCGTCATGGAACGGGGCTGCAGGAATCCCAGGTATCCCCCCAGCCAGGACCGACCCTGCCCAGCACAGCTCCCCCATTTCGCAGCTCATTAAGGCCCAGCCTTGCCTTCCAGTGACACAGGTAATGAATCCTCTGCAGGGTGCCTGCTGGCTTTAATAAGCTGGAATGAACTGAGGATGAGAATTAACCTGGCAGGATTAGCTCGCTCTGCAGCGGGATGCTGGGGATGTCTCCTCTCGGGCCGTGACGGGAATTTCAACACCTCTGCTGCCCGCACTGGCTCTTTGTGGAGCATCCAGCAGCTCAAAGCCCCTGCGAGGCCGAGGGGGAGCAGGCAGGGGGGCAGCACCCTGGCTTGGATGGTGCCCTGCTGCCCCTTTTACCCCTGAGCCTGGGGAGAGGAGCCGCCCCGAGTTCTGCAGCTGCCAGATGTGCAGCATCCCAGCCCTCCCGCTGCCTCCTGCCACCAGCCTCCCTCCTCCAGAGCAGGAGAGGAGCAGGGAGGATTGGAGAAGCCGTGCGTGTGTTTGGGAGGTGTTTCAGGCAGCGCATGGGGTGGGTTTTGGCGAGGGCTCCCGGAGCCTGGCTGATCACAGCAGTGTGCGAGCGCTCGGAGAGCCTCACGCCTGCAAACCCCGCAATTACCCTGCATTTGCTTGGGGCTTCGGGCTTTTTGTTGTCAGTAAATGGCTTTGTAATGCAGCCCCCCTGCAGGGCACGCTCCGTGGGACACTGTACGTGCTTCATGCCCTAAAAGCTACAGGGATGGCAGCGTGGGGACAAACAGGGGCTGTGCTGAGGATCCTGCACCGCACCCAGGCCCTCTCCTGATCCTGATCTCGGATCCTGAGAGGATCCAGGAGAGGGGGCACTGTGTTCCTGCTTAGATCAGCACAGATGAGGAGCCTCCCTGCTGTCCTGCTTTCGGCTGGGGGAGAGTTCAATTCCTTCCTACCCCCTGGTGCTGTGAATTTAGGATGATCCCTGCTGTGACACTGCTGTGACAACCCTGCTGCCTGTCCCCCTCCCCTCCACCGTGGCCAAAGCTGCTGCTGGCAGCTGGGTGAGCCCTGCTAGGTGCCCAGTTGCATGAAAGGTCCCTCAGGTCTGGAGGACATGAGGGGAATGGCTAACTGGAGCACCCTCCTGGCTCCACAGGCACAGGGAAGGTGAGGAGGGGTGGCACCGCTGCCCTCCAGCCCTGCAAAGCCAACACCCAGGGAGCCCTGCTCCTTGCCAGGCTGCTTCCCAGCCCGGCTGGCAGTGCTGGGAGCCTGTGGTCTCCTCTCTGGGCATGGCACATGCATATTAATGTGCTTTTCCTGCCTTACAGGGGCCTCTAAGAACAGACACAGAGTTTGAGAAGCCCTTGATGGCGCCGCTTGTAATTAGAATGTAATTGGAATAATGGGGAGCCCAGGGGCTGAGCTGTGTGGGTTTGGTTGTACTGAGGCTTGTGGGGGTTTTCCACCTTCCCAGGCCTGGTTTGTGGGGGTTTAGTGATGCTGGTTTGCCTTGGTTTGGGTCATTCCTCCTGCCTGTCCATGGGGAGCAGGAGGAGAGGAGGGGCACAAGGATTGTAGGCACGTTGCAAACATCTCCTTGTGACACCACAGCCTGGGTTTGAGGGCCACCAGAGCCATCCATGATTGACAACACCCACGCTGTCACCAGCTCCAGGCTAGGAAACCATTTGGAAGCTGATCTGGATTTCCACAGAATGTCCTTGTCTGCTGAAGGGTTTCTGGCATTTTCGGCCCTTATTAAGCGTGTGAATGTTTTTATCTCTGCGTGGATGGTGTGGCAAGGAGAGAGTGAACACCGCATGCCCCAGGGGTATTGTCCCCAAGATCCTGGATGTGCTCCTGTCCCTTGGCATGGGGACAAATCTGGTGGCAGCCACCAGCTCCAACGTTGGGAGCTGGTGGCTTGCAGGAGCAAAGCCCAAGTGTGGAGCTGGCAGTGGATGGAGCCTGGATGACCCAAAGTGTTTTGAAGACAACAATTATTGGTGAGAGGAGATGGTTTTCAACCACTTGGACTTTCCAAGGTTAAACCTGGATATCGTCAGGGTATATCCCAAATTCCATGTGAGGTTGGGCAAGGTGGCTGTGCCTGCCCACCTTTAGCCTTAAATCAAAGGTGCAGTCCTCGAGGAGAAAGCATTCAGGGAGATTTTTATCCCGATACTGGATTTCAGGGACTCGCAGGAAGGCATCTGTTTTTCTCTCCCAATCCAGTTTGTGGAAGAAGAAAAACAATCAAAAAAGCAGGTAGGGCGATGTTCTTAAATCCTCTGGGGCTTTAGGAGGATATTGTTTGTGCTTCTTGAATAATGGCTTTTGATATGTAATAATATTGTGCTGTGGTTTTTTTGATGGCCAATATTACATTTATTTTAAATGATATAATCAGCCCTCAGCGTCTCAGCTGATTTAGTCAATTAAGTTTTTAACCTCATGTCTTCAATCTCATCTGTGAGTAATTTAAATGTGGTGATTTTAATGAAAGTACATCTACCTGTTCATTTATCCACACACACCGTTGCCCTTTGGATCTGTGGTGAGAGGGACAGGAGATGCCTTTTCTCTTCTGCATGGAAATGTTTAGCAGGGCTGAGGAAACAATGCAGTGATTTGCATTAGGGAACTAAAGGCTTTATTTATATATATATATTTTTTCCCTCAAAGCAATCCAAATACATCAGATACAGCAATTCCCAAAGTGACTGTACATTAAGGCTTTCAGAAAGCCTTATTTAAAAGTGGGATTGCCTCGGATTCTGGGGTGGTGTTTTACCCCTGGAGATGACAACAATGCACCATCCAACACCTCAGATACTCGTGCAAATGTCGTGGTTTGCCCTGATAATTACAGCAGCTTCAGGGATCAGGCACTGAGATTCAGCCCCAAACCCCTCTGTGCTGCTGGGACACTCCTGACAGCAATGTCCCCAGGGGGATGGCACTGGAGATCCCCCTCCTGGCGGGATGGTGGCTCCTGGGCAGCTGCAGCCCCCTCGCAGTGCTCGTGGGTTTTGCCTCGTGCTGAATTCGAGCCCAGCAAACGCGGCTGATGTTTTCCAGCCTTCACCAGCACTGCAAAGAGAAATCAAGATAAATGACCTGGGGCTGCTCAGAGCCCAGCTTTGTGTGCTCCTGGACACTCTCGCTCCTCCCCATGGTGTTTTTTAGCTCAAAAGTGAGTCCTCTGCAGCACCAGCACAGCCCAGGCTGGCGTGGGTGATGGGGGCCCTTGGGCACACACCCTGGAGAGGCGGCTGCTCCACAGGGCATGTCTGAGGCCAAGTTCTTTGAAACCAAGCCCAGAAGCAGCAGTAACAGCTTTTTGTTCCCATCTCATAGGCTGACATACCTAAAAATCCCTTTTCTTATTTGTTTTTGAAGTAAAAATATTCCAAAGGGGCATTATATGTGGTTTTCTCACAGAAGGCAACCTGCCTCCCCCTGAAAACACTTGTTTCAAAATTTTCAGTGGAAAATGTGAACAGTTTTTTTGATAAAAGCATTTCTATTCATGAGCAGTAGCTCAGAGAGATTTGCAAGAAATAAATAGGTTTTGGCAGCATAAAAGTCTCTGTTGAACAAGGGGATGGGGAAGGTGTGAAACTTGATTTGGTATCGTTTGCCCATGGAATTTCAGCAAAAGTTCTTCAGCAGAAGTGTCAGGGGATATTTTTCCATCAAGCCCCTGTCCAAATCTCCTGGTGCTGGTGAGAGCTACAACGTTCCTGTGTCAATAATCATCTTCTTGGCTGTTGCAGGGCCCAGCTCCTTGGAGATTTGTCTCCATCTCACCCTGGGCCACATCTGCTGCTTGCTGGGTGTGTTGGAGACCTGGCCCTGAGCTCCCTCCACATTTCAGCTGGTGAAGGTTGTTGAGCTGTGTCTCAGGAAAGCTGATTTCTCCTGCACTTCCAATAAACATTCTGCCTTTTTGTGCAAGTTTTCACAAACTCTGTGCATATCATAAAGCAGAGAAGGCAGAGGCAGGGCCTGTGTTTGTCTGAAGCAAAAGTGAGGTTTTTATTTTGCAGCCCTCCTGCTGAAGCTCTGTCTCCTGCTGACCTGGGATAGGGCAGGTTGGCATTCTCTTCTCTGGTAGAATTGGTCAGTAATTCCTAGCTGGGGGTAAATGAGTGATTAGCCTGTCAGGAATCCAGCAGGATCCAGTTTCCAGCATGCCCCCTGCTTCCAGCAAATTCTCTGCTGCCATAGGGAGCACCTCATCTTGGAGACAAACCTTCTTTGGGTGTTCTCATACCAGGTCTGGGGCTCTGTCCTGCCCTAACTCTCCCAGCTGAAGTTTGGCTCTCCTCTCCTTGCTCATCTGAGGCTCTTTTCCTCCTTACTGCCATGGATGGGATAAAACAGATGATATTTGGGGGTGTGAGCTGGCTCTGCACGTCCACACTCTTTATTCCTTCAGAGCTGCATATAAGGAAGCTCAATTTTCCTGAAAGCTGCCTAAAAAAAAAGGTATTTCCATGTCTGGCAAGGAAGCAGGAGGATGCAGGGATGCTTGGAGCTGCCTCTCTACCTCCAGCTCTTCCCCCACATCCACGTGGATGCAGCTCTGCTCCCCTGTGTGGAAGGGAGAGGGGAGGAGAGGCGCCTGCACCGCTTCCCTTTAAGCAGAGATTTGGCTGTGGCTCTGAAAGCAGAATTAGAGGTAGGGTTTAATCATACAAGCTCTGAAATATGGGAGATTAAATCTTTTTAAGGAGGGCAGCTAAGCACTTTATTTTCTGTGCAGGAATCTTCAGGGGGTCGGAGACCAGAGAACTGGATTTAAAGCTTTTAAATTACTTTTTTTCTTCTTTTCTTTTTTTTTTTTTTAACAAGTTGGTTTTTTTTTTTCCCCTCCCACAATACATGGTTGGACAGGAAAGGCTTTAAAGTGTTGGTTTAAAAAAATAGAGAGAAAAGATGGGTGGAATGGAGATGCTTGTTGAAAATAGACATTAATAATATTGTGTTGAGTTGTCCAGGCACATTTAATCCTTACAGTGCACATCTACTCTGGGAAGTGATTTTGGCGGAAGGAGGGAAATCTTTCAGGTGTTCCTTGTCACTTCTTGTCGCATTTGATGACAGATTTACTCCATGGCAAAGGGATTTGCAGCCCCCAAAAGCCCTGGGGCTGCTGGTGGGTGCCGGCAATGCCGGGTGCTGCGGGCCCCCTTGCCTGGGGCTCCAGGGGGATGTTTAAACTGAGATTGGCATCCTGGCTGGAATTGGGTTTTGTTTTTCCCAGCCAGGCGCTGCCCCAGCCTTGCTCGGGGGAATTGGAGCTCTTTGGTTGCCTCTCACAGAGCCTGCTCGGGGACGTTCGCTTGTGTTTGTCTTGCGTTTTTCTTAATTTCACGGAGCTGAGGAGATCGATGGGAAGGTAGACCTGGGATTTAAGGCTGCCTATAGCACAACTCTGTGACTGATGACCCCAGCTCTGCTGCTGCTCTCCAGGCTGGGAGTTTGCAGGGCTGCCAGTGCCAGGGCCAGCTGATGGTGACATCCGTAGGAGGAATGTTGTGTCCTTCCCGTGTGAGGGATACCCGAGTGGGACACGGTGCTGTGACCACCCTGGAAAAGGAGGGCAAAGTTGGTTTTGAAGCCTCTTAAAGGTTGAGCTCCACTCTGGACCCAGCGGGACCTTGCCTGGGGTGTCAGCAGAACGGCGCTGGAGTCTCGGTGTCGCCGCTGTATCGGCTGCTTGTTGCCATAGAAACACCCCGTGGCACCGCGCTTGTTTGGAACGAGGTGGCATTGGCGTGTTGGCAGGACACGCTGCGCTTTTCCCACCTGGAGCCAGCGCCTTTGGTCACTGGGAGTTGTGCGTGTGGAGGAAGGAAGGGTTTGCTTGGGTGACTGTGCTGGAAGGGCTCCAGCAGCCAAGGCTGAAGACACTGCAGCGATGGGAGAAGGTCCCCTTGGAGGTGCTCCCCTGTCCTCAGTGGTGCAGGCAGCATCCACTTTCTCCGCTCCAAAGGCTGCTCCACAGCGGGGAAATGGTTTGTGCAGCCCCGGATGTCCCCGCGGAGATCCCGCCGCATCCCTCGAGCAGCGGCAGCCTCTGCATCGCACCCTTCCTTTAATGGCCCAATTCCACCGAGCAAATGAGGCAGCGCGTCCGATCCCTCCCCTCGGTCTGCCAGCTAATTAGCACTCCATTAACTTAACGAGGCTCTGCCGGCCACCCTGGACGTGGACACGGCGTGCGGGGCTGCCAGGAGAGGCGGAGGCGAGAGCCAGGCTTGGCTGGACCCGGGGGCTGCGGCAGAGCCTTTGTGGCTGAGCAGGGAGGGCTTTGCCCTGGGGTCTTGGGGCTGCCGAGGCTTTTCCGTGCCGTTGGCTCCGTGGTGGGAATGGCTAGGATAGGGAAGGGTGATGGGAATGGCTGGCACTGCCTGAAGCTCTGGTTGTGATGTTCTGCAGGCTGCGATGCTCCAGCATCCTGCGCAGCCCCGTCTGGGCCACTGCCCCACGGCCAAGGGGGACTGAAGGGGGTGCAGTGTCCCTCGGAGGAGATTCCCTCCCTGCTGGAAAGACTCAGACAGCAGCAGCTCCCTCCTAAAGCTTTGTTTGTTGACAGAGTTAAATTTGCAATTTCATGGTTTGGTTACAATGAGTTTAGTTTATAAAATTCATGGGCTGTTAGGAAGTGTGGAGAGGAGGGGTGAAAAGCATGCCTGGGAGTCAGCAGCATAGACACAGGCCATAAATAGACACCAAAAACCCCTTTTCCTCCAGTGTTATTGGGTTGTTGACTCCCCGGGATCAGGGATCTCTAAGGTTTGGCAGAATCTGTTTGTGCTGAACAAGTGGGTGTGCTAAGCAAGGCCCAGAAGTCGATGGTGGAAATGGAGCTGAAGTTCAAGGACGGTCGCTAGATCTGACCAGGGCATCCAAATACTGAAGGGAAAGTGATTCAAGCTGACTCCTGGACCTCATTCTGGTGACCTCTCCATGAGGAAACCTTTCAGTTGCTCTCTGTGTTCATTAACAGCCTTAGTACATCCCTGGCTTCGAGAACATCTCCATTTGCAGCCATTCTCAGTGTTTCCCTGTGAAGCTGCTGGGACTTTCTAGGATTACTTGAGGGTTTCTCTTTCTCAGCAAGCCCCAGCACATGGGTTATGTCAATATACAAGATTCAGGACCCAGGTGGGGTTCATGGTCCTTGGATTTGTACATGGGGCCTGTCTGGAAGGAAATCCCCCTCTTCCCTTGCTGTTGGGGCACCTCTTTTTTATCCAAAGTGTTTAATCACCTAATTTGTGTTAAGGAGCATCGGCTTTTCATTTCCAGCTGTGCCAGCACAGAAGAGGCTACCTTGCTAATGAATCCTGGACTTGAAACATCTCCTGTGTGTGTGTGGGGACATGAAAGCCCAGGGAGGGGACAAGACTTGAGGGTGCATCAGGAAATTGGGAGCAAGGGCAGGACGGAGCACGGCGATGAGACCACCCGCAGATCCCGCGGCATTGTGCTCAATCCAGTACCCAAATTCCAGTCTTTTAAGAGGATTATCACGTGTCTGTTTGAATTACTCTGACATGAACAGTCACTCAGAAAATGTACATTCATTTGAAAGGTCAAGCACATCTGATTTCTGCCTTTGGTATGCGGGGGCTTATCCTTTCAACTCTCCCTTCCTTAATGAGATTCTTGTTTCAAAGAGTCGCGCTGTGCCCAGGATTTTGACGGAGTCAAGTGTGCTGGAGATAGTTTTTGTTATCATGTTTACCCTTTTATCTGCCTGTCCTTTGAAAGCTCCCCAGCACACAATAAGGATGCAGCAGAACGGCCACTTGGGGTGGCTCTGCCAGCAAAATCAGCTTTTTAGGGGCGGAGAGATGGAGATGTGCTAGCAGGGAGCTGCAGCACCAGGAATTTTGATTTCTGTGTGGCAAAGCATCCAAATGGAGAGAGGGCCTTTGAGAAGTCCTCCAGTCAGCAGGGGGGGGCTGGGCAGGTATCAGGGTGTCATCAGCTCCCGCAGAAACCTCGGAGGAAATAAAGCCAAGTTGGGCTTGGCATGGCAGAGTTGTGTTTCTTGATTAAATTAATGTGTATTGATATTTCTCCCGTTGTTTTGACTTTGCAGCCTGTTTAAATTCAGGCTTGTCACAACAAAATACAAAGGAGGTTGCTCGGAGATTGATTTTTCTTTTTTCCCTTTAATCCTGTCTCTGAAGAAGAAGAGTATTTTAAAATTTTATATTTTTTTTCCCCACTACTTCCAGGTTGACAGCCAAGGAAGGCTGCAAACATTAAAACTGTTGCACAAATAATTATGTTAAAATGCCGAGCATACATTATGGAGGAGGGCGCTCCTTGATTGTAACGTACGAATCAATTTTCTGCGTCACAAAATTACTGACACCAGAGTTGGCTTTGGTGATTTATTCCCTGGAATGACGATCCTGTGACTGCCTTTCCCCAGAGAGGGTTGTTTTTTTTCCCTGATGGGTGAAGCTTTGGTCTCCTCTTTGCTGTCACTGCTGTCTCCTCCCTGCCTTGGTGACGGTCCCCTCCACCGCTTAAAAATAGCGGCTTTTATGCAAACTACGTCCCAAAACGCTCCGCCAAGTTAAATAATGTAGTCACAAAACCAAATATTGAATAATGACTGAGGCAAGGATTAAGGGAGACAGGCAAGGAACAAAAGAGAGATTCTCAAGTGTTTTGAACACAAAATTGAGAAGTCACAGATGCGCAGGCGGCTTTCTCTCTCTACAGCCAGAGGACACAGATTAAAGGGGTCCTCCAGGACTGTGCACCCCCAGCTTAAGCCGCCTAAAGACCTCTTTAAATCCAACCTTTTCGACAAGCCCAGCTGGCTGGAGGAATTTCTGCTGGGGATAAATTCAGAGAATCAGGAATGGTTTGGTTTGGAAGGGACCTTGGAGGCTGTCTTGTTCCAATCCTCTGCAGGGACACTTTCCACTAGAGAACCTCCCACTGGACCTTTTAAAATGGATTTCTGGGAAACATATCTTGGGTTTTTTTTCTGGAAAGTTCCCATGGGAGCTTTTCTGTGCTTGCTTCTGGGAAGAAAACATAGTTTCTCTTTTTTTCCCTTGAAAGGCGACAGCCCAGGCAGCGCCATCAACCCCAATTCTTTACACGACTCTGGTTTTGCAAGGAGATTTAAATAAAAAATGCCAGGGATGGGGGGGAAAAAAGAATTCACAGGCGTGTCATTTCGCATGCAACTCGTGGGATTTTTCAAATCCACCTCAAAGTTGTTGAGTTGCAGTAACTCAGTGGGTAGCTGTTGGCTACTCATATGGTGAGAGAGGAACAGGCTGAAGGAATGTTGCACAAAAACTTATGTAAATGTCTTCTGTACAGCTCAGAGAGAGTCTAGGACTCCTTTAAATCTAAGAGTTGGAAATTCAGCTGGGAAGCCATAAATTCAGAAGATGTCTTTTCCTCAATAAATTCAGAATATTGGCCAGGGAAGAAGCATTCATGTTTCACAGGAGGAGTTACTGGACTTTCTGAGGGTTTCTTATTTTTTTTTTTCCCTCCCAGTCCAGAAACAGTTGAAATGTAGCTCAGGATAAATTGCAAGGTGATGATTTACATGACAGGTGACACTGGCAAGCACATTATTCTCAGAGGAAGCATGAGATGGGATGTATTTACTGCCTGTCTGGGCAAATTATCCACTCTCAGATGTCTGGCATGTGCTTGTGTAGGGAATGCATGTGTCCAAAATAGCTGATAAAGGGGATGTGGGGAACAACAGTTAATAAATGCAACCCCTCCATATTGCTGCATCCCTCCTGCTGAACTCTCTCAAACTCCCTTTTTGGAGACACAGGTCTGGAGATGCTGTGAGGCTGGGTTGGAGTGAGTGAGCACACAGGAATTTGCTGCTGCAGAGGTGAGATGGGCACGGCTTTGCTGAGGAAAGGAGAGGGATCCGTGTTTGAGGGGATGCCAGCGCTCAGAGCCCAGTGTGTTTTGCTTGTGGAGCTGCAGGAGCCAACTCCTTCTCTCCTGTTCCTTCCTGAGGATATAACATCCCATCCACCAGGGACACTCCTCATCTGAGATCAGCAAATTACCCTGCTCTGGCTGCTGCTATTGCTTGGTCTTGTCAGGCTGGCTGTGATTTACTCTTAATATTTATCCCTCTTCATCCTAAATTTCCTACTGATGAGTAAAGCAGAATAATGAAGTGGTGGCATTAAACTCTAAGCTCGTGCTGTCCAAGGGGACTGCAGCTCACAGCCAGGGATGGATTGGGAATGTCAGTGCAGTTTTGGAGCCCTGATGTCCCCCATGGTAGCTGGCCATGACCCTCCATGTGGAGACTGCTTTAGGCCATGTCTATTATGGATTATTGCCTTTCCTGAAGGTTTTCTTCTTCCCCACCCTTGGTGATGGGGTTTGGGGGGGGGGTTGCAGGATGATTTCTTTTTATTTATGTGTGTGTGCCCACAGAAAACTTGGGATCTCATCTGGCTTTTAAGGATCTGCTTCTGTTACCTAGCAGGTATTGTAGGTGGATGTGTAAATGAGGAGCCTTCTGTTTACAAAGAAATGGATATATAGTATAAAAACAATTTACTTGTAAAAGACTCATTCTGCCTCCAGAATATGTTTGAATCTTAACACAAGACAAAGTAATTTAATCCCTCCCAAACCCATATGTTGTTTGCTTCTCATTTTTTCCAGCAAATTTTACCTTCATCAAAAGATAAATCAATTTGTAGCAGCTATCGGCAGCTCTTTAAGCTGCCGAATTGAACAGCTTAATTAGGGAAAATATATTAAAAGATCTGAGAGATGCTAACCCATTCAGTGCCTCCTCTTGGTACATCTGTGTGGTCTTGAACATGTGTGGGGCTCCAGACCCCCTCCAGCTTGCCTTTGCTGCTGCTTTTACGTGATGCCTTGTGGTGTGGTGATGGCACGAGAGGTTTTATTGCCCTCTAAGCCTGGCAGGGCTTTTCTAGGCCTGTCCACTTTGAAGATTTAAAAGTTTATTCTCTTACAATTTTTCTTTTAGATCAAAGTAATATTTTTTAAAAATTACTGTTATTATTATTATTATTATTATTATTATTATTATTATTATTATTATTATTATTATTATTATTATTATTA
>VZUI01093725.1:0-146683 GCA_013401135.1 Cettia cetti
GGGGCGAGCCGGGCCGGGCCGAGCCGGGCCGGGGCCATGCAGCCCTCAGCCGCCCCGCGCCCCGCCGCGCTGCCGCGCCTGCTGCTCTCGTCCGCGGCGCGGGCGCTGCTCTGCCTCGGCCCCGTGTACCTGGCGGGGTACCTGGGGCTGAGCGGCAGCTGGGTGCTGCTGGCGCTGGCGCTGTGGCTCTGCTGGGGACTCATCCGGCGGGGGAAGCGAGACCGCCTGGCCGCCGCCTTCGCGCTGCTGGAGGACGAGCGGGAGGCGGTGTGCCGGGGCCTGGCCGCCCGGCACCTGCCGGCCTGGGTGAGTGAGGAGGTACCGGCGCGGTACCGGGGATGCTGCGGGCCCCGGCGGCCCCGGGCGGCGGGAGCAGGGCGTACAGCGAGGTGTCCCGGAGCGAGGTGTCCCGGAGCAAGCTGCCCAAGGGGTGGCGTGTTTTTTTGTCCTTTCCCGTTTTAAAATCCCCAAATCCCCACTTTGCCCCACCTTTTCCTCCCATTTTTACCATTTTTTCCCTCCAATTTTCCCCAAATTTTCTCACAATTTTCCCATTTTTTTCCTCAAATTTTTCCATTTGTGGCAGTGATGCCTTGGGCCGAGTGGTAGCGTCTTTGATTTTGAAGTCTTGCTCAGGAGAGTGAGGATTAAACTAGAAGTTGTTCTAGCCCAGGAGATGTGCTGTAAGTGGGTGTGTAAAACAGACTGCTGTATCGCCAGAGACAGCTCCCTTCAAATATATGTTGTTGCATTGCAGGTATTTTGCTGTTAAGGATACTTATTATAGACTTACTCATGCAGCAGATTTTCTCCCCTTTAGTGTCATTTGAAAACAAATAAAAAATACTTAAATGAAATATTCTCTTCCTGCTAAAACCCCAAATGTTTAATTTTAAGAAGTCATCTGTGGATGGCACAGAAGGCCAACCCCTGTTTGTTGTTCACATTTGTTTCTAGTCACTCTACGTTTTAAAGTGAAGGAACTAGAATTTCTGCCAGCACATTTTATTCTGTCTTGGGTTATTTATTGGACAGCTGTGGTTGGCCAATAGAAAGGGTGATGAGGTGTTTGGGTCTTTTTCCTTTTATCATCATTTATTTAGCATTTAAAAACCTGTCAGGGACTGGTAAGGAAATGCTTTTCTTGTAGAGTGTTGCATGGAGGTATTTATAGTCGGCAAACTTTAATATAGCCTACAGCCCTTGACTCTCCTTAATTCTGTGGGAAGTGAAGGCAGCTGGCCGTTCTGAGGAGTGAGGCCAGGGTCTCCTGCCAGGGCTGATGCAGCTCTCTGCACATGTTCCCTCCTGCCAGGCACAGAAGTCTGTCTCTGAATGAGGTTTCTGCTTGTTTGTATTGACAGAGCGTAAAAAAAACCCTATTCAGGGCATTAATGAATGTGGTGGTGTCAGCTCTTGCCCTGATGCTGTGAGAGCAGTGTTGTGTTTTATCCTCAAGTGCCCTGAATCATTGTAACCAGAAATTGAGCCTCTTAGTCACTGTTGAAAAATCAGGCTTGCCCCTACAGTGCACACAAATTCAGAAAGTTCCATTAGGTTTTGTGGTTGAAAGTTTCAAGCTTCATTAGTGTGAGAGCAGGTGGTCCAGTATTGATTGCCCTGTACTTGGCCTTCACCAGGCTGCAAGGGGAGCACTCTGTGCCCCAACCCAGGAGAGGTTTGGGCAAATGGGGGGACTGCAGCAGAGGCCACTGAGATGGTCAGGGGCTGGGGCACCTGGTGTCTGACAGTGCTGGGGCTCTTCAGCCTCCTTCAGGAGAAGGGAAGGTTTGGGGGGTATCTCATTTCTATCTCCCACTGCTCAGCATGTGCTCGTAGAGGTGTAGAGTCAGACTCTTTCCAGGGGTCTGATTCGTGACTTGTGAATTCTTGGGCCTTTCTCCTGGAAGGCAGGATGTAGGACCTAATGATTAAGGGGCTGTATGGTGTGCCTTTAGTTTTGTCTATATTGCCACTTCCTTTCCTTTTGTGTGTAGGTAACTTTTGTTCATCAGTTGGGTGTTTGCTCCCACACTACACTTGTCCTTGATGCTTTTTAACTCCTCAGCTTTAATTTTCCTTCCATCCCCATCCTCTCTTTGAGCTACTTCTTCCATGTGCCCATCTTGGAGGCTGATTCTCACCTGATGTTTATTCAGCTTATTCTCTGTGGTGTTGTCTTTTTAAACTCTTGTGTTTGCCTTTCAGTGTTCATGGACCTTCAGTTGGGAGCTCTAAAACTGCCTGCTGAGTTCTTCTCTCCTGTCACACAAAAGTGGCAGTAGGAATACAGTCCAAGGAGAGCATGGCTTGGATTTCCAGTGTTGTAATCTTAGGTGTAATCCAAAGGTGTGAAATGATGGCAGTGTCTTGGGATTCATAAATCTTTGTCTCTTCATGTGGTCTGTGATAGAATGAGGGGGATCCATCCAGTGAAGAGTTATGAGCAATCATTGATTGTGCTGTTGGTTACAATTTGTTCTCCCTAGGAAGTGGCTTCTTTAAATTGGCTTGGCTTCTGCTCAGTCCTGGTACAGTTCTTAGGAATTATACAGAGTGCAGCCTTTCCTTTAGGGGGATGCTGGGAGGGTTTCCCTAATCTGCTCAACCATCTGTTTTGGGGAGTTTGCATGATTGTTTTGCAGCACCAATTTCTTGGCTGAAACCAGCCAGTGAGTTTGGAATAGATGCATTCCTGTGCTAGACAGTGTACGTGGGCAGGCTGTGCTTCCTCAGGAAACCAGGCTGGAAATCTGCTCATGACAGGCACAGTCAGATCCATGTCTTGGAGAGCTGAGACCTTCTGACTTCAGCCTTGGCAGCCTTTAGCCTTCTCTACAAGCAGGCAGTGCTCAGAGCAGAGGTAGCCAGGCTTCCACCTTCATTCCAGCTCCTGGGGTTGTAGTGACTGCTCTATGTTGCTTTTGCCACTGGTTATCTGACTGCACACGGCAGAATCCAAGTATGCTTCCTTTCTTCCTGATGTTAAACTCCTTTCACCAGGTAAAATGAGTGCAGAACTGTCCTTTTTAAACATTGCCTTTAAGTCCTTGTTCATGCAAAAGCCTTGTTTACACTTCTTTTTTTCCTCCTGTATGAATAGCTAAAAATCTTGGTTTTTTGTAAAAAGAAACAAAGCACCAAAATCCCCAACAAAACCTGAAATAACCAAGCAAACAAGCAAAAAACCAAACCAAACCCTGTTTGATAGATTGCTGTGTTGTTTTTGAACAGCTGTTGTGCTGTTGTGTCAGACATGGGTTTTGTTGTTGCTGTGATCCTTGGTGTGGCTTGCTCCAGGGCAAGGTGGAGTCATGCAGAATTTACACATTTTCTTTACTTGCTAGTAATTGCCCCTTACCTAGTGTTTTTGATCTTCAAAGCTCTTTTCAAATGCTAAGTAATTTTTGCTCTTAAACTTTGGCATGAAGTATGCCTGCTTTTGTAGATGGGTAAAACTCATTCTGATAGTGGGACATGCCCAAGGCTACAGGATTAAATCTCACTGTGTTAGTATTAACTTTGGCAGCTCTTGGTGTCTGGTTCTGGGCTTAGGAGTGTTTTGGGCTCCTCCTACCTGTGCTGTACTGATGACAAACGTGGGGCAAGACCTTGCTGGTGGGACTCTCACCAGTAACAAGGGCCAGAAGTGAGTCTGAAATCCAGAGCACATGGTTCAGAAGAATGGAAGTGCAGATGGTTTTATTTTCAAAACATATTAAGATACATTAAATTCTTGGAATAAGTGGTTGGTTCAAGAAGAGAGCTTGGTGGTGTCACTGGGCTGAACTAGCATGTGACATGCTAGCTAGCATGCATGTTATGGGGGTACCCTGTGGGTGGGAAAGGACTTGCTCAGAGCTTATGTCTTATTACACAGTGGATAATACAATTGCAACACCTGGATGCTTCCTCACAGAACTTCTCATTTAGTTCATACCACTGAATGGGCCTGAATTTAGGTATTGAGAACCCACTGAAATTTGGTGGCCCGTCATAAAGGGCAGAAAGCTGCTTTTCACCAGAGTCATGTAATCAGCCAGTTTCTGTGGTGTTCTCTGCAAGCCCAGTTGTGTCAGCCCAGGAGCCCCTGGTGGTCTTTGGTCCCAGCCTTTGAGCTCCAGCAGTGCCATTCCTTCTGTCTGTCAGGGGAAACTGAGGCACCAAGTGCCTGGGGAGGAGTTGGGTTGCAGACACCTGAATGAGGGGGTGTCAGGTGGGGTGGAAATGTACCACAACTGTCTGCTATCACAGCATCTGAGGTGTGACACAGTGCAGTGTGATTCACTGCAGTTGCTTTGGCTGTGTGCTGTGTGCTATCAGTGGTTGGGGTGTCTGTGGCTCAAATAATAAATTCAATTTTACTTTTCTTAAGGTGGATCTACCTACAGCCCCATTCTTGTGGCTTTTGCCTCTTTCCTGATGCACCCTGGTGCTGTTTCAAGTCTCTAGGAGCCTTGCCTCTAGTGAATAATTCCAGATGACTTTAGTGGTTTATAATGGCCCACATTTCTCCCCTGCACACACGGGCTATGACTTTCTCACTGGGAAGGGGTAGCCTAACTGTTCTCCCGTCTTTCTTTTGGGTCACATCCCTCCCCTGTCTGTAAGGTGTTTTGAAGAACAAGCTGTCCATGCTACTTCCATCCCTGCTCTATCCTTCCTACATCTGCTCCCAAGCTGTGGCCAAAGTGCTGCAGGATGTTGGTGCTTGGTGATTACATTGGAGCTGAGAACCCAGGATTTGTGTGCCCTGGTGGAGAATCTTTAGGTGGAAGATGAAAGGCTAGCAATTGAAGTGGAGGTCCCTTGGTTCACATAATCTGCCTCACTGTAAAATGTCAGCAGCAGTTTGTGTTGATTGTCCCTTCTGGTGCCCAGTTCTTGCTTCATTGTGCAAATAGACCTGTGCAGGCTGACATTTCAGTGAACTTCTATTGTCTTAATTAATGGAAAAGTTGCTATTTAGAGCATCAAAAGAAATTTCTTATAAAGAGTTTGGTAATATTACTTCGGAGTTTTTTAATGAGATCATTTGAAGCATTATTTGAGCTAGGAAAATGGGCTCTTCAGTCATATTTGAAGCTGTACTGAAAAACAGACTACTGTCTATTCCATCTAAACATCTCTGAGCACCTCTCTGAAAGCTGATGAACAGTAAGCCTTTGCCTGAAAAGTGTAATTCACAGCTCTTGTAAGATGAAGTATTGTCCTACCCAATTACTATCATCAGGCTAGATGACAGTCACATTCCCTTTGTATTCAGGTGCCCTAATATCTGTTCTGAGAAGCTGCTGCAGTGTCCTTCCCTTCTGCAGTCACTGCTACCAGCTTGTAACACCAGCTGCAAATACCACATCCATTAGACTTTAATGTGTGATTGTAACTCTTCACTCAGCAGCTTCTTGCTGGGGTCTGAGAGATCAGTTACTTGAGAGTGGTCTCAGACCCAGTTGTCCTGATGGTGATTAAGCAAGTCATCACTTCAGGCAACTGGCAGGCTTTTGTAATGGCCATATGCACTTCTTGTTGGCATTTGGTGTGTCTAACTTGAAAATATAAGTGACTGTTTAATTTTAATTTGTCCTTACCATCTTAAAAAGCTCTGAGGGGTGAAAACACTGGACTGTTACATATGATAGTGTATGCTAACTCTTGGCTTGAACCCTTACAGGGCTTCTTTTCCTTGAAGCCATCAGCACCATGTTGATATTAGTGAAGAAGTGCTGCCACAACCAATAAATTGAGTTTCCCAAGCAGGTTCTCATTTTCCAAAGTGTGGTGCCCTGGTTTAGGTGAGTGAGTACAGGAAACAGGTCCTGCACAGCTCATGATCTTAAAGGGAAGTAGGTTCTTGTGGCTTCCCAAGGCATGACAAAGAGAAGGATGAGAAATTTAATGCTGCTTTACATCATGAACAGGATGTGACACTTGCTTTAATCATGTATATGTGCCCAGAGGCATAATGATACATCAGTGCACATGAGTTCTTTTGTCTTTTACTATTCTTTACTGGCTTCTTTGCATTTTACAATTTTTCAAGGAGGTGGTAAATTATAAAGGATGTATGTATGAAGGCAGAAAGATCTCAGCTTACTCTGACACTTGTTCCAGACTCCATGCTATTTTTTGCACGTGTTGCAGTGTGCTCAAACAGGTGGCATTCACTTTATTTTTCTTTGCATCCAGGTTCACTTCCCTGATGTTGAACGAGTGGAGTGGCTGAACAAGGTGAGGAGCTCTGAACTCCAGCTGGTGAGGCCACCTGCTCTGAGCTGCATCCCTCCCATCCAAACTCTGTGGGACAAGCCTGAGAAAGTTATTTTTCTGTTAAATTACTACAGTGCAGCTCAATTGCATCAGTGTCTGTACTGAAGTGTGGAGTCACAGTGTGGGGCTGCCACTGAGATTGAGAGCCAATGTGAGCCTGGTTGATACAGGTTTGATAAATTCAACCACACTTCATTCTGAGACTAAAAAAACAAGACAAGTGTTTGTCTGTATGTATAGATACATACATGTGTATGTTATTATTATTATTTTAGCAAACCTGGTGGTATCTCCTCTTACCGTAGAGCACTGAGGCAAATGTTTCCATCAGCTGGTGTGGTCAATCTCTCAAAGCAAAACAGCTGAACTTGCAAATTAGCATCCAGTGACTATCCTATTTTTTGGGGGTTTTTTTAGCAAATTTTCTTTTTTGTATAAAAGCTCATCTCAATCCTCTCTGAATAAACCTAACTTCAGGGAACACTGTGACAATTTAGAGTAATTAGGGACTATTGTACTTTAGAAATTTAACCCTGGGTTTTGTTGGCTCCTCTGGTTAGAAGCAGTTTCTATGGTGCTAAAAACTCACCCTTCATTCCTGAAACAAATTCCAATTCTGAAGAACAGAGTTGGATTCTTCCATGAGGATGACTTAAGTGCACAAAGGTGGCTTGGTATTTTAAAAGGACAGATATAAATAGTCAGGGTTCTGTAATGGGTGTGTCTGTTTCTCAACAAAAGGTGTCTTACTCCAAGAATCTTCAGTGTGTTCCCTCTTTTGCCATTCCTCAGGTCCTCATACAGGCTTGGCCATACTTCGGAACAATCATGGAAAAAACATTTAAAGAAGTTCTTGAGCCAAAAATCAGAGCAAAGAGTGTGCATCTGAAAACATGCACCTTTACCAAGATCCACTTTGGCGAGAAGGTAGTGGGAATCTTTTGTAATGCTTGTGCTTCACTCTTTTCTGAAAAGTTCAGGTGCAAGAGGAGTGAGATGTTCAGCTCTGTAATAGCTTTGCTCCCTCCTCGTGTTGACCTGACCATCTTCACCATGAAGGAAGGATCATACAGGAAAGACACACATCTCTTCCCACTTGCTGTCAGTCTCCTGGGACTGGAGATAGAAAAAATGGACCATGTCCATATTTATTTCTGTTGTATCCTCCCAACAGGAGTGCTCTCTAAGGCTTGCAGGATGGCCTAGGGCTACTTGCAACTAGCCCTGTGTTTGAGGACTGCCAAGGCTGTTCTGTCTTAAAAAAATCAAATCAAACTAGTGTGGTATACTCACATTTTACATGCAGTTTTCAAGGTATTTAATTAATGCTTCTGTACTCAAATTCATCAAAGTGAGTAGGACTTTTCACTTGTGCTTAGCTTGATAGATGTTGACTATGTTGTATCTTGTTTGTCTATCTTGTCTCTTTGTATCTCTATTTCAGTGCCCTAGAATTAATGGAATAAAAGCCTACACCAAAGAAATTGATAGAAGACAAGTTACTCTGGACCTGCAGATCTGGTAACATTGCATCATTGATTATGTTAATGATTCTTAACTTACTGCCTGAGTATGTGTCATGCTGGACTGGGCATGATGCACTTAGATGAGCCTAGGATGATGTAAGATAATCTGTCTCCCAGCTGGATGTCCCCAGTAGTTACAGAAGTGAACTGTGCATCAGTCTCAAGACCAGAAATAACTTGCACAGCTCTAAGTGTTACCTACTCTGGCCCATCACAGCTGCCATGGGGATAAGAATGTGTCCCTTGGCTTTGCCATTGATGGCAGTGAGAACTCAAAGTTTTCAAACTGTGTTTCCTGTTCTCAAGTCTGGAGATGCTCTGTCTGTCTTGCCCACTATGGTTTCTCATTAGTCCAACCTCTCCAGTTCTTCCAGAACTACTTGCACTATTTTTTAATTCCTTCCTCTAGATTAATCCTCTGTTTTAGTCATCATTTTTTTCTATGTGCCATTCAACACATTTGTTTCTTTGATTACAGCTGTTCTCTGAGCAGAATACTGCCTCTAACTCTATTAACAACAACAACAAAATTAGATAAAACATTTAATACCTCCCAGGCTGTTTTGAATGAGCTTGTATGTTTTGTTAACATCAGAGCCACTGCAGAGCTAAACTCTCTCCTGGTTTAGCCCTGCAGAATGGAATTGCTGGTGGAATTACTTGCATGCTGCTGTAGCTCTGTAAGTTTAGTGGGTGACTGAGCTGCCTAATATAAATGGCTTTTCGTGGTAGTGCCAGGAAAAAGCTGTGAAATTATGGACTGTCTTGGCAACAGCACAGAGCTCCTCAGAACCATGCCTGCTGCTTGATGTGGCAATGGCGTGGCATATCCCAGGCCTGGCAGAGCATCATCACTCCCTGTCAGTTCACGTGCTTGGTTTTCAGGCAGGTGTTCCAGTGTTGTTGGCAAAGTGCTCTTTGCAGTACCTAGGTCAGTGTTAGGGTCTTTGGCAAATCATTTGTGCTTTCCATGTTGAGATTGAGAGATCTGATGCCTTTTAAGCCTCGCAGAAGGTTGCTGCTGTTCTCTGCTAAAGTGCTTCTCCCAGATGCTCATTTTCACTGTCTTTTGACAATCCTCTGCAGAGGGATTCCCCCACCTCCACATTCCTGTCCCTCTAGCAGACCCATCAACATCTCCAAACTGGCCAAGCACTTCTGTTCCTCATGCTGATGCTGATAATATAACCTAAGGTGATGCCATCTGATAACTGCAGTATTTTCTCTATTCACACAGGAGTCTGCAGTTTGCCTTGCCTGTCTGGTGGGGGTCTCTTCTCTAGGGCTGCATTAAGGCCTCAGCTTCACTTGTGTTCATATGTTAACATCATAGCTGCATTGTGCATCCTGCAGTGTCTGCAGGAGAATGTGTGCTGCTTTCAGGAACAGGGAGAGGCAAAACTATGATCATGCTATTTAGCTGCCTTTTTCTGGATTACCAACAGAACAGGTTTTTTGCAACTTAGAGGAGATGGAGTTAAGTTGCCTCAGTGTGAGGCTGCCCTTCACTCTACCTCTTGGTCACTGTGCTGGTGAGGTTTCAATGACTGATCTGTTTACAGGGCTGTGTGCTGGCATCACAGCACTGGAGAAGAGAGTGATGTGCTGTGGGTGCCTGTGGGGTGCACTGTGCAGTGCTGGCACCACAGTGACTCTTGGGTTAGATTTCAGTGCTCTGTAAATTCTTCTTGCTTTCAGTCTCACAATAATACAGGAGGTCAGATTTTTTTCCTCCAGTTTTACCAAGAAGGCAACTAGTTGCTGAAGCCCAGAGTCTTTGATTTGACATGGAGAAAACACAGGAAGAGGGTGAGAGTAGAAAAAACCTTTTCTTCTTACCCTTCCTTTGTAGTCTATATGGAACCATTTGTGTGGTTTATTAGCCACTCATAGACATGTGATCCATGAAGGGCTTTGTTTCACCGGTGCTTCTGATCTCACCAACATGGTGCAGCACTGAATGCTGTGCTTCAGTTCTGTGCTATGAGAAGAGGAGCACAGTCCTGTGTAGGGTGGAGGGGCTCAGCCCTCACCCTTTAAGTGTCAAGGCTTGAGTTTGGCTCAGGTGTGCTCTGGGGCAGGACAGCAGAGAGCACAGCAAGGTTGTGCTGCGTAGAGGAGCAGAGGGAAGCACAAGCAGCTGTGACTGGAAATGAGGAATAAACTAGTGAACAAAGTTCATCCTTCCTACCAAGCACCCTGGCAGAGGGGTGATACTTGTATGAGGCAGACATAAGGCTCAGACTCTGATAAGACTTCTCTGACATCTTTACTGGAGAAAAGAGATATCTAGGACTGAGTGGGAAGAGTTTTTGAATGTGTGGAAAGGTAGAAATTTTGTAAATTGAAACACCACAGCTCTTACTTGTCGTGTAAGACACTTGCAAAAGCTGAATTCAATTCTCTTAGATTAATTACTGCAAATTGAGGAACTAATTTTGGCTTCTCATTTAGAATTTTATTGTAACAATGGTCTATTAGCACCCAGTGTAATGACCTGTAAGATAATGTCAAAATTGTAGAAGTTAACAAACAAAATAAGACTAATTATGTCACTAGCTTTTAAGAAAGATTGTGTTATTTTTGGCATGGTTTATGAGGCTGGAAATAAGAATTGAGAATGCTCTAACATTAAAGGCTTTATTCTGTCTGTTATGAGCTCCTAAAATTCTGTTAGGTGACTATCTGTAAACAAATATACAAAGAACTTTGTTTGCAAGAGTGGAGGCGAATTCACAGGGTTGCACAGCCTTGACACATTTTTTTGGGGGTGGGAGGGAATCTTTATTTGCAAATTACAATTTGAATTTGTGGCAACTGCAGCACTATTTGCCTATATACATGTGGTCAGGGCAGAACTCCTGCCCTTTTCCTTTGATTATGGAATGAAGTTATGCATGCAGGCAGCAAGCACAGCACATTCACTGCTGCAGTACCTTTACACCCTGCTCTACCTGCAGGGTGTTTGTGTGTCTGCAGCCAGAGCTGTTTCTCAGAGGGCTGAAAGGGAACTTGGTAGCTCCCATCAATTGTTTTCTGCCAGAGGCATCAACAGATCTGTGAGGTTCTGCTCCCTGGGGAGTGGCTATTGGTTTCTGCATAAGGTGATGTTTGTACTTTAATAAAAGTCTAAGGTGCTTTCCAAATTGCCAAAATACCACATTCAGCATTTGCTTTATTTAAAGCCTGATGTTCTCCATGGCAACTGACCAAAGTCTGATCTAAGTTGTTGTCTTTGAATTCAGCCTCAAGGAAGCCAGGCTATTTTTAGTGATAAATTTGTCCTTCAAGTGGGCTTTTGGGTTGTGGGCAGGGTGATCTATGGGCTTTTTGGGTGTGGGGAAGGTGGGAAGCCCATAAGCAATGGCAGGATGGCTCTGCACCAGCTTGGGAGCTGGGTTGGCAGGGTGTGGGGTGGGATCAGGCTTTTGGCAGGGAAGGGAGCAGGAGGACAATTGGGCAATTGCTCTGACCTTGAATTTTGAATGAGCACCTTGGTCCCCTTCTTGGAGCAATCTTGCTTCAGCCAACCACCAGTCTTAAGAATGGAAAAGGTACCTGAAAATACAGATGTTTCTTCAATGTTTTACAGGTACATCAATATCCCAGCTGACTGTAAGGTTTCTCTTGTGAGAGATCTGACCTTTGTTCAATTTCCCTTTTTCAGTCACTTGAAAATCCATCTCTGCCTGAGGGATCATGTTGTCAATCCTTAAACTGATTTCATTTATGCCCTGTACAGCCCCAAATTTCTCATGGGATTATTGCAAACTGTGGAATAATGTGAGGATTTTCTTTCAGTTACATAGGGGACTGTGAGATTCACATGGACATATCGAAATTTAATCTTGGCGTGAAAGGTGTACAGGTGCGTGCAGTGCTGACATTGTCTGTTGGAGGCTGTGTGGGGCAGGGGGGAGGTCATGACACTTAACTGAGAAACCAGCAGCTATGGAATGATTGGCTTTATCTCCTTGTTCTTGGCTGGGGAAATGAGGCCTTCCATGGAAAGCATTTAAATTCCATTTCTAAACTTCATAGTGTGACTCTTAAATAGGGTCAGTGGTGAAGCATTGGATATGTGTGGGCCAGCAGCTGCCACTGGAGTTCAGAGCTCAGAGTGTTGTTAGAAAACTTCAGAAGAACCATGATGTTCATAAACTGGTGTAGATTAAGGCTGTTTGTGGAATGTTGAAAGCTAGTAAACAAATGGCTCCATTGTATGGCAGGATTGCAGAGAGACTCCACAAACACAGAAAGCATTGCCTGATACCAACAACAATGGTTTGGGGGAAAAAGTTTTTGTTATTAAATTCTAAATAAAATTACTTCAAGTAGAATTTCTAAAATTATTTCCATAACTGCAAAGCACAGTTTTGAAGCTTCATCATGAGAGTACCTTGGCACTGAGCTCTCCCATTCTGTTTGCAGCTGTATGGGACACTGCGGGTGATCCTGGAACCCCTCCTAACTGATGCACCTTTTGTTGGAGCTGTGACCTTGTTTTTTATGCAGAAACCGGTGAGTCAGGGGCGAGCTGCTCTCTGCAGGCCTCCTGCTGCTTGGTCTTTAGTGCTTGGTCTTTGGTGAGTGACACAAGCTGTCCATCACTGATAACCCAGACTGCATAACTGAATACCTCACAGTTCAGGTGCTGAAATGACAAATTCCTAATTCTTCACTGCCCCTCTTGAACTCCATAAGGATGTGAGTTAATTCATGCTATATTGGAGTAGTACCTAAACAGTTACTTCACTCTAAGAATGGGAGGCAGCACAGGAGCTGTTTCTGCAAGGTTTCGGGCAGGTGGATCTCCCCATTGATAGATTTTCAATGCAGTCATTTTGGAGACCATTCAGTCATGGTTGCCTTTTGAAAGCTTGCCTGTTTAAGGTCATGTCCCTTGTACTCAATTGTGGTTTAGTAAAATATGAGAAACCTTCTGGTCTTGTAAGAATCAGTTATCTTACAGCACACAGCTTTGCTTTTGGTTTATGCTCTGCTTGAGTCATGCATTTTTGATCTTGAATGAGGTGTTTCTGTGTTTAGATTTGGCACATGAAAGAACCTCTTTTTGTTTATTGTATGAATAGGAATACAGACCCCTGAAACCCATGGTATTTGTAAATCCTCCTGCCTCAGGACATAGGCCAAATCCTAAGTAAAAGGATGAGAAAACAACTTGAAAGTCTTACTAGAGTTGCTGAATTTCCTTCATGACCCCAAGGCATCTGCCAGTGGCCATTGCTAAGGGCTGAATGCTGACTTTGCTTCTGCTTACAGGTTAAGTTCCAGTGATACCCTCAGTTCAGGATGGCAGATAAAAGAGATAAGGGAATTGATAACAGCTGTTGATTCTAATGTACAGATGCAATTGGTGGCGCAGATTTTTCCTTTCTTTAGACATTTGGCTTTGTTCTAGAAGCATTTCCCTTTTAAATTCTACATTTATTTTAAATTTTAATAGGCCTGTATAACATTTTCTCCCTGATCTTGTTGTAGCATTTGGAAATCAACTGGGCAGGCATGAGCAACCTTCTGGATGTCCCAGGGATTAAGTGAGTGTCTACTTTGTTTTAATTTATTCTTTGAAAAACCTCTGGAAGTTGGGATGTAGTTCTTGAGTAACCTTGAAAGCTGTTGTTGAGAGCATTATGTGCAAGGTGTTGTGCTGTTGTGTTGTATCTGGCTGTGACAAAACCTGAGGAGGGTTATTTTTATGTTCTACCAAAACTGTTTCAATCACTTCATTGTATTTAGGATGGAAATAGTAAATCCCTCAAACAACAACGACTTACAAATTAAAAAACCAAGCCATTATGTTTCCCATTGCGAAGGTCAATGAAATAGGTTTAGACTGGCAGTCTGCTTATTTTTATTTACAGTGAAGTGCAAAAAGGTATCACAGAGTTGCAGACCCTCTGACAAACTCAAGTACAATCCATGATAAAGAGAACTGCAAGAGATTTATAAGGAGAAAAGTTATTTTCTTTCTGTGTAATCTGCTCACCTTTTAGGTGTAGCTCTTCTCCAATGCCTCTTGGGTTAGTATTACATACATACAACTTGCACAAATGAAAATCTTAGTGGGTTTCAGTACTGTTTCAAACTGTTTCACCAGATTGGGAATTCCATTTGTCCTTGTTCATTGATGTAAAGAGAAAATTCTGTGGCACAAGAGGAAAACACATGGGGTTACACAGCCATTGCCTTTCTCCTTTTCACTGCAAATGCAGACACTTCTGTTCCTCCCTGCTCCACTGCAGCTCATGGTTTGCAGACTCATAGGAAGTGTCTGGCCACTTTAGGTGCCACTTTATGCCTTAAAGATCCTCTGAAGGCCTTTGATGTTGAATGGGAGGAAGCTTCCTTTTTCTCTTAATTTGAGACCTCAGTGGCCTTTTGCCCTGAAGTTTAGCCTGAGAGCTCCAGTTTTTATCAGAGGAATTAATCTGTTCTTTTCTAACTTGGTTTCCCTAATCCTTGCAGGGAGAAGGCATGTAGGTGTTCCAGCCTACAGCCTCTCATATAATTAAGTGCAAATTTGGTGTCCTAAATTTTTCCTGCCTGGTTCTCCCACAGGGATTTGCACACAGAAACCTTTGCTTGTTCCTCAGCAATGCAATGAAAGCTGGGAGCAAAACATGCCTGACCATGAATGGGCTGAAGTACAGGTTGAACAAGAGCCCTCCCTGACAAATGAATTTGGCTCCCTTAAGATAGCAAAGAAGCTGGATGCAGTCATCTGTCCTCACATACAGGCTGTGTTTAGTTGGGTGTACCCTGAGACTTTAGAGAGGGGACAATTCTGTGACATTCCTGTAGGGGTTTTTTACAGGAAAGCCAAGAGCCTGACCAAGGTTCCTGGTTTACCTTCTTTCCTTATGTTCTTTAGGTGTTCTTTAGGAATCCAGCCTCCTCTGTGATTTGGGACAATTTTGTTACACAATCTTACCCTTCTAAGCACTAGATCTATCAAGAGGATGAGCCTTTCAGATACTTGGGTTTTCCTTTTAATATTGATTTTGCCCATGCCAGGTTGTAGTGGTGTGCTGAAATCCTCTCATTAATCACCTGGAGAGCACTTGCACATCTGTGACAGCCATATTCTTTCTGTACCTGCTGTACAAAAATAGCAGTTGTAAAGAAAAAATTTGAACTGAAAAGCTAAAAATGGGCAAGTTGTAATTAGGCTGGAAATTTTCCTGAACTCCAAGACAGTGCCCTCAATTCAGCCAATGCAATCTCCAGTTACTTCAAATGAAATTTTCCTTATTAGTGCAAAATCTGCCAAGATCCAGAACCTTATCTGAGAAATGAGCTTTTTTTTTTTTTTTTTTCTTTTAATGTGTCTGGCTTCTTCAGTTTTGCAAAAAGGTGGCCAAGAGTAGGCAGCAGTGTGTGCTGTGGCCATTTCCAGGTCTAAAGACAAACTACCTCGAGGCCTTGAGCCCCTTTTGAAGTGCTGAAACTTCTTGATTCCCTTCTCCCCTTGTCCATCTCTGGTGTGATTCCTAAGGAAACCCAGAAGGCACTTGAGTTTGACATGTTTGGATGTGTGCATGAAGATTTCACACAGCCCAAGCTCCCATTTGTCATTTACAATGATGAACCAAATTCACACCCAGCAAGAGAGATGCTCCATACTGCAAACCTGCACCACTAAATTGAAGTTGAATGGCCACTCTGCAGCTCTGTCATAGAGTTGTAAACTTTGGAAAAGACCTTTATAAACCACCAACTCCAGCCATTAACCCAACACTGCCAAGCCCATACTTAACTATCTGCCTAAGCATTTTTACAAGTTTTTTAAATGCTTCCAGGATGGTGACTCAACCATTTCCCTGGATGTCCTGTTCTAATGCTTGACAATACTTTGGGGGGAGCTAGGCTGCACCACTCACTTTGCAATGCCCATTTCTTTCACTATCCCTCATTTTTTTCTGTTCTGAGTTGTGTCTGATTGAGGAGATTGAGGTTGCCCTTTCCTCCCACCTGCAGTGTCATGTCAGACTCACTAATTCAAGACTTCATTGCTGCACGGCTGGTTCTACCAAATAGGATCACAGTGCCTCTGAAAAAGAACATGAACATTGCCCACTTGAAGTTCCCTGTCCCCCAGGTGAGTTGTTTCTTCAGTAACACAGTGTTTATTTACCTGAGGTAGCAGCTGCCACCATGTGGATGCATCCAAGCTCAGTGTCTTTGGATGCTTCACCAGCTCTTTCAACCTGAATTGTGGACTTTCAGTAGGTAGCATTTCAGAAATATAAAAGCAGTGTTGGATAGTTCATAATTTGGGAGGGGGAGACACGTGCACTGGGAGTTCCTAACCTCTCTACATGTCACAAGAGTCTGTACTCTGAGCTCATTTACCAATTAAACCTTTAGTCTGTAACTGCAGATCTGTGGTACATGCAAATGAGAGGATAAATACATAAGCAGTGAGTGTCAGGCTATTTAATATTTTTACAAATGCTGTGAAGAGGTGTAAATAGGGAACTTGGAAGATGACATCACTTTGTTACAGAAAAAAAAATCTCCTGGATACTCAACATGTCCAGGTCTTCAATCCCCTTCATCCATCAAATATTTAATATACTTACTAATGAGGCTAAATATAAATGAGTGACAAAGGCATGCTCCCTGTTGCAACCTTGCATCACTAAATTGAAGTGTAATGGCTTCTGTGCAATAAAATAAGAACCTGCCAATGAATGCTTAGTTCCTCCTTCAGTCAGTGGGAGTTGATCTTTACACTTGATTTGACTGTGGCTGTAATGCTGTGCACATATGTATATTTCTGATTTAAAATTAAATTGAATAATATTTCCTGCACAGTTATCTAGACTGAATTGTGCATTTTGTTAAGAGGGATTTTTCCCCCCCTAGGTAAATGGTGGAAAAAGTGTTTTATTACAGCTGTCAATGGAAATGTACTACATCAAACTATGTGTCTTTGCAGAACTGTCATGGTGACTACCCTTGCTGCCTGAAATAAACAGTTTTAGGAGGCAGCATATTCTAATTACCCAAAGATTGCATTTTCATGACAAATTCTGTATCTTATTTTATCCAGGGAGTAATAAGAGTTCATCTGCTAGAAGCTGAAAACCTTGTCCAGAAAGACAATTTCCTTGGTGCCATCAGGGGGAAGTCTGACCCGTACGCTCTCCTCCGCGTTGGCACTGTGCAGCAGCGAAGCAAGACAGTCTCCAGGGATCTTAATCCCATTTGGAATGAGACTTTTGAGGTACTGGACCTTTTGATCTCTCCATCTGTAGGATACACAGCCATTCACATCCCTGTGCTTGCAGGACCTTCTTTTATCTGACTGCACTGGGGCAGGTGGACTTCCTTGTTTCTTGGTGGAGGCATTTGTGTCCCTTAACCAAGTTCAAATTTACATTGTAAACTTGAAATGTCATTCAGGTTGATCTGATTTACATGTGTGGGTTTTTGGAGGAGGTGCAAAGCACTGCTTTAAATATCAATCAATGCATCAGTCAGTACAGCTGCAGGCTGCTCTAGCATTGGTTCCTCTCTGCTTATTAGGGATACCAGTTTGAGGGGTTTAACTTGTAGCTCAAAAACCAGCAAACAATGTGAAATATTTTCACCCATAATCAATTGCATTTATTATGCATTTAACCATAAGAAAGAAGAGAGGATGTCCTTAATGTGTTAGACAGCTGTCAAGTGTCACGTTCTTGTCCACAGCCTGAGCCTGAATATGTATATGTGAATGCTTTTTATTTTTAATCTATACTTCTTTCTCCTCCAGTTTGTTGTTCATGAAGTGCCTGGTCAGGACTTAGAAGTGGATTTGTATGATGAAGATCCAGATAAAGATGACTTTATGGGCAGGTAAATTAGCAAGACCTTTGATCAGGGTCCTGTAGCCTCTGCTGTGGGACACCTAAATTATTCATACTGGAAATTTAATACTGTTGGAAGTGATTCCCTTTGCCCACGTATTGATACCACATAATTAGTTCCTAGTGCAAATAATGTTGAACAAGGTTACACTCCTGCAGGGAATCCTGGGAAGCCATTAAAAATGATAGTTATTTGTGATTTACTTCAAGTTTATTTTAGTTTTGGAAATATTTGAAGGGGGAGGCTTCAGGAGCATAAGTGCATTCCTGCACACACATACACAGGTAATGTGGAGAAGTTGCTATTGGGAACAGACTTGAGAGTGGGGTTTTTTGGTGGCTTATGCTATATGCCTCAAAATACATTGAATACATTTACTTTTTGCCTTTCAGCTTGCTGATAGGCCTAGTGGATGTAATGAATGACAGAACTGTTGATGAGGTAAAGATCACAGCTTATTTCTAAATGTGGCTGGTGGTGTATGCCTGCATGCACTCCTTTGTGCTGCTCCTCTGCTACTGTGGTGTTTCTTTGTGCTTAAAGCTCCCTTGCCCACTTGCACTGTGGTATTTTTCACAAAAAGATAACACCAAAGTAGCCATTGCAATGATTTTTACAACCAGGCTGGTGAACCCAGACAATCCTGAGGTTCTGCTGAGCCAGCAGCGGGGTATCTTGTTGATACCTTGTATCCCATGTGTACACAATGTTTTGTACAAAGCTGCAGATAAAGTTAAGTGAAGCAGCCTGTTTGCTGAGGCAAGAAATGATCTGACCTTACTGTGGTTCGTCCTGCAACCCAGCACTCCACAAACAATGCCAGGGTGCCTGTCTTATGCTGCTGCTGGTTGGAAATATCCACATGCTTTGCCTGTTTATGGGTCTCTTATTTTAATTTTCTTCTGCCTTGTAGCTAAGTAGATAGACTTGCTACAATCTAAGTGTCAGAAATGCAAGCTAAGGTGCTTGGAGTAAAATCCATGTTGTCTATTGTGTGTAAGTCTCAGAGTCTGCAACACATGTATAAAAACTACTCTGCCTGTCAGTTCTCAAGCAGTTTTTTGTTATCTCCATGTAGTGGTTTCCCTTAAGTAAGACGACAAGCGGACACTTGCATTTAAAACTGGAGTGGCTTTCACTAGTAAACGACCAAGAAAAGCTACATGAGGTGAGTGTATTTGCTTAAAGATTCAGCTACTCTGATCCCTGTCCAGTCATCAACAAAGGAGTGTCTAAAATTAGAAACCCCAGGCAACTCACAGGAGTTTATTTTTGTCTGGCAAAGTTTTGATGTGATTCCCTCCTTGCCTCTCCTGCAGAGGAAGGGCATTTGCTTGCCCCAGGTCTCTTGGTAATTCAGGAGCAACTCAAACCTGGCAGCTCTTTTTGCTTGAATTAGCAAACCTTTGTTTGACTCACTGCAAAGTGGCTTCTCAGGGGTTCTTTTCTTTCAGAATTTTTCTCCTCTCTCTTCATCTAGGATTCGTGTAGGACCCTGGACCCCTGAAATAGTCTGTGCTAGTCAAAGGCAAATACCCAACACTGGTGCTTGGTAGGGCCATGTTTCTAAATGGTGTGTTGTTTGTCCAGCACAATTGCTTGGATAAAGCCTGTCTCCCAAAGAGGCTGTTTCGTCATAACCAAGCAAAACCATTTCAGTTCCACTGCAGTGAATAAAGTTGTTCCCAGGCTTTGTTCTGCTGACACTGGATTCATGTTGATGTATGTGGTTGAACATGTTTTTAGGTGTCTTGCTGCACTGGGGAACCACAACCAGTTCTGCACTGAGAGACTGACAAGTATTAAAGGCAATGAAATGAAAAGAGTTGCACATCTTCTTACTGGTCTGCTTAGAACTATCGTGCTGTGTTGACTTGACCTCCTCCAAATTACAAGTTTTAGGAGAAAGGCAGAGAGCTGCTTAGCCTTCAGAAGCTGCCCTTGGAATTTTGCTGTGTTTTGCATTGTCCTTGGTGGGTGATCACGACTAATTTGTATTTTGGTTTGTTTTATCCTTCTCTGTCTCTACAGGATAAGAAGGGTCTGTCTACAGCAATTCTGATTGTCTACTTGGACAGTGCCTTCAACCTTCCTGTAAGTACAAACCCCATGCAGCAGCCTTCACTCCTAACCTCCTTTTTTTAAAGACAACAAATTAATTGTTTTAAATACTCTTGAATTAATTCAGAAAAACCACTTTGAGTATTCGAATGGTGACTGTGGAGCAAAGAAGATCAAAAATAACAAGTACCTCAAGGTAAAATTTCTATCTTTCTCCCATGATTGCAAAACAATGTTCTGGATTATGTGGTATCATGGGAACCTTTCTTAATTTTTTTCCTGCCTTCTTCTTTCTTCCTTGTATTAAATGACAGAAGATGGAACGAGAACCTTCCTCCTTTGTCCTGCTCACAGTTGGGAACAAGACTCAGAAGAGTAAGGTGAGGCTGTTTAATTCTTCTGCTTTTATTGGATATTTTTCATCTTATGGGTGACTGTCTCCAAGGATCCCCTAGGAAGGGAAGGACTCCTTGTGAAGCTGATGTGAAGAGCTGTAGTTGGAGTGATAGCTGCAGAGCCTGGGAGTGGAACCACTGTGCCACTGAGTTGTGCTGGAGGGTGTCTGATCAGCTGCTGTACACATGTGTAGTTCCATGCCTGTGTCCAAGAGTTCATGTTGGCCCAGACACTCTAGTTCTCTAAATCTCCAACCCAGCTCATGGTTTCTCAGAACAGGGTGTCATTTACATCAAGCTGGCCTTTATTCCTTTCTCAGAGTCTTTCCTGGCTCCTGTGTATCACAGTTTCACTGTTTTGTGGTTTGTTTTTTGTTTTTAAACCCAGACAAGATGGATCTTCATCTCCTCCACTTCACTTTCAGTTCATTTTTCATTATTTAAAAATTATTTTTGCCTCTTGAGTATAAGCAATGCTGAGCTCTGCCTTCTCAGTAGCTGTCATGTTCACTGTCTTGCAGCTGGATGTGGATGAGCCCTTTGTTCTTTTGGACTCCCAGCAAATAGGAATGAATGTAGGCTACACATGAGCATACAGGACTGGCACCTATTTTCCTTTGTTCCTTCCACCTGCTCCACCCAGAAATTGGGTTCTGCTTGCATTTTTCCCTTTTGTGGCTTTCCCTTTCCCTATCACATCACCTGCCTCTCCTAAGCCAGGTCAGGCTTCCAGGCTTTCCCTGCTCCTTTCCACTTTCTGCCAGCACTCATGGCCTGGCAGGGACAGCTGGTTTACAGAGCAGCCACAGTCCCCGTGGGTGCTTTCTATGCTCTTTCTTCTTTGAAGTGGATGGTGCTGAAGCTGTGCCCTCCTACTCTTCCCACAAGTTCTACACCCCTGAAACTGCCCCTCTGGCTTTCCTGCCCTTCCTGTCAGCTCACTGCAGCTTTGGAGCTGGCTGGGAGTGCTGCAGGCTGGAAGCAGTGCTCTGGCTCTCCCTGGGTGGGAAGGTGGGAGGGAGGGAGCGGTGCCTTGCTGCAGGTGAGGCAGGCTGCTGGTCCAGGCAGCGCTGGTGGGGCCAACTGCAGCTCACCAGACTTGTTCTTTGGCATTTCCACACCCCAAGAACTTGTTCTGGTTTTGCCAGAGATCTAGCTTCTATATGCTTCTGACCTGGCATTTCCACTCTCTCTATACAGCTGGGGTGTAGCATCACTGAGGGTCACCATGGCCCTCTCTGGTGATCAGTGTCATGGATTCTTTGCTTCTCAAAGTCTAAGCTAATGTATGTTCTTGTTGCAGACCTGCAATTTCAGCAAAGATCCCACATGGGGCCAGGCTTTCACCTTCTTTGTCCACAGTGCTCATTCCCAGTCACTCCACATTGAGGTGAGAGAAAAGCCTTTCCTTTGAAGACCAACTGCACATCTGTAGGAATAAACCTCTTCTATGGAGCTCAGTGCTGGTTGTTTCTCTGTGGGATTGTCACATACTGGATTCTTCCTACTAAAAGGTGGAAGAAGCACCTATTGCACAGACAATTCTGTATTAGGTGGTGGTGGTGGTATCTACCTTTTTTGCTATCTACCTTTGTTCTAGCATCATGAAATGTGCAGTACCTTTGTTCAAAATGTGGGATATTTCTGGCTGCAAAGTGCAAAGGAAATTTCATACAGGTCTGTGTGTAGTAAAGACATCAGTATTTTGCTGTCAGAAATTGCAGCCTTGATGATTCTCAACCAGAGCCCTATCCCTCCACCTCTGTGTTCTGGCTCATTAAGCAACCCTGTCTCTCATTAGCAGCATTGCAGCCACAGCTAGTTCTGTGGCTGGTCACTTGGATACAGAAAGTAATTGAACTTGGAAGGTGTATTGAGGTTAAATAGGCTAAACAAACTATTAAAACACATGTAAAGATTTAGACCAGTTGCCATCTCAGCTGCTTAGGACGTTGTCCCCAAAGCAAGCAAGGAAAATCAAGAAAATCTCAGGGCGTGTTTTTTCTGCTACAGCAGTTCTTTATCTGCATAGTTAGAGATGAGAGTTTTACTCCAAATTTACTAACTTGTTACACTCCTGAAATAATGGCATCACCCATTTGGATGTAACCATACTGAAGCAAATAAGCTAATTTTTAAGTTTCTGTCTGAAATACCTTTTTGCTCTGCTGTTCCTAGTGGTATACTCCCCAGTCTGCCAGCTAATAAAAACTTGTTTTCTTCCATCCCCCAGATAAAAGACAAGGAGAGGGATAGTGCCCTGGGAACTTCAGTGGTATGTCTCTCCCACTTACTTAAGGACCCAAACATGACTCTGGATCAGAGATTCCAGCTGGACCATTCCAGCTCAGACAGCTTCATTAAGATGAAGCTTGTGTTGCGGGTAAGTTGTTCTTTCCCATATTCACTGGGTTTCCCCTGCAGAAGCATCCAGTTGTAACCAGGCAAAAGAGATGAAAAGTGGGTGTGGAGAAAGGCAGCTTTGCTTCACAGCTGAGTAGAAAGTAGAAGTGTGCCAAGGTATTTAAGTGAAATTAGGAGTGTATGGTGTAGTTGAGAGATATCCCAGGGGCTTCCTAAAACTTAGTGCAGTGCCATGGCTGAAAATTTTCTCACAGCAATAAAGAGCTGGACTGAGAAAGTCTAAGCTGGGGAAATCAGCACTGATGCTTAGGAGTTGTTCACTCACCATCTTCTGGATCAGTGCTTAGACACTGCTGAGCACAAACACAGTAGGATGAGTGGAGAGAACTCCACAGTGAATCCCAGGGGCCCCTTTCATCTCTAATGGCAGATTCCTGCTGTTACAGTTTTGTGGTGAAATTTCCTCCTGGGTGGTAATGCTGGCACTCACCCCAGTGCTATGGGAGCAACACTCACTGTCTTCCCTTGTGATTTTTAGGCATTGAAAGTTGAAGAACCTGATCCACAAAGAGTCAAGGCTGGTGTCAGTGCCTCGAAGCCAGGTCCTGTGCGTGTCACAGAGAAGGCTGGAAACCAGCAGAAGTTTTCCTCTCCACCACAAGTCTCAAAAGTACCTCCCATGAGCAAAGACTCTGCAGCACTTGAATCTCTGCCAAAAAAGGACAGTGGAGAAGACCTGGACACTAAAGACAGTTCAGGAGCCCCTGTACCAAGTGAAACTGTGTCTGGGCTTGATGAAGCAGAGGGCAAGCAAAATCCAGAGCATGGCCCACCATCAGCATTGCCCAGCGGAGCAGCAGCCGTGCCCACACTGCCTGTCCTGCAGGAAATGAGGGTGGCACCCAGTGTCACTTCACTGGGGTCCCTGCCTTCTTCCTGCTTTGAATTAAGTAGCAGCAACCTGGACATTCATAAGTAGGTGTTCTTCCAGCTGAATAGTTCTTCTCTTGGGAAAGTTTAGGTGTTACTGTTGTATAGAGGTTGAATTCAAGGCTGCTAAGTAATTTGCAGTCCTGGGTATCAAGTCACCTTAAAAGACTTGACCCGAGTATTTCAGTCAGCAGTGAAGTAAATTACAGGGCACTGTCAGAGCAGGTGTAAAGGGAAAGTATTCACTCTATGGCTCTCCTAAGAGTGCTGCATGTGTTGGCTTTGTATTGTTGAAGAGCTTCTCAACACTCATTTAGCAACAGGATATTGGAAGTCTGAACATCCCACTTCTGTAATAACTTAAATGCCTGATAGGCACCTCTGACTGCTTAAAGCTCTGCCTGGTTATCCAACACATTTTAAGACTGATAATGCTGTGAACAAAGTTTTTGTGGATACGTGTGCTTGTGTGTGTGTCCTTCCCACAGTGCTCAATGTGAGGCTGCTCAGTCAGGCAGGATGGATGGAGAGAGGATTTGTCCCTCCTGGGGCACACAATGGAGCTTGTGGAATACTTAATCAACAGAAGTTACAAAGCTTCATCTCACTTAAGAGACCATCAGAGTAGTTACAAACCTGAACATCAAACTCAGCTCCAGCTGCAATTTGGTGAATTGGTGGCTGGTGAATTCTCTAGCTCTGAACAGGGCTTAATTTACAAACTACTTTTAAACTTTGTTTGTTTAAATTTTTAAGCAATGTTTTGGATTTTAAGCCGCTTTAATAACATGCAGAATGAAATATGAGAAAGGTCCCATTTTGCAAATACAGACATTCCTGAGGGAATATGTAACACACTAACCTGTACTTTGCTGCTCCATCTACAGAGGGCCGTGTAGGGGCTTTTTTGGCAATTAGTGTTGTGGGACTGAAAGAGGGTACCTGTAGAGAAGGCAGGGACTGGGCTTCTGTGGAACCTCTGTGGCCCAGCTGCTTCTCAGACAGCAAAGCTTAGGATGCCAGGAAGAAGGATGGTGCCCTGAAAGCTGGTTTTAGCCTGCTTGGGGGCTGTTCAGTGGCTGTATTTAAAAGCCTTGGTGTGCAATGTCTTGCAGTGGGACTGAGATGCCTCTGGGGGAGATCCAGCTGACGGTGCGGTACGCTTCCATTCGGCAGAGCCTCGTCGTGCTGGTCAACGGCTGCAGGTAGTGCTTGTGGTGGGTCACAGAGGGAAGAGCTCTGAGCCCTGTCAGTCATCCAGCAAAGCTGGAGCAGAGCCACGTGCAGCAGGAGATGCCTTAGCACTGGCTGGCTTCCAGCTGTGCAGCCTCTCTGTGCCCAGCTCTGGTCAGTGCCAGCAGCAGGTCAGGGAGAGAGCCCAGCGAGTTGTGCTCACTGCAGCAGAGATACCTCAACTGTCATTCACCCAAAATTTCCTCTGGCAGCACTGACAGCTGGGGTGTGTCTTGGGGTGTCGGGATAGGCATTGTGACAAGGATCAATACCTGTGACTGAATATGTAATTGTTAATTTAGGAGCCACAGTAAATGGCCACACCCTCAGGACTAACAATTTTAACTTAACAACCTTAAAGTTTTATTTGCTTATGTTCCAACTCCTGAGATGAATGTTTTTGGCCTGTGAAGGGTTGGTCTGATTCCAAGAGAGCCAAGATATTAAAACACACAATGGGAGAACCTGCTTTGCTTGTCTGTATTTCTTTTAACAGAAACTTGGTACCCTCTTCCAATCGTGGAGTCGATCCATATGTTCGTATATACCTGCTTCCAGACAGAAGATGGACAAGCAGGAAGAAGACTTCTGTTAAGAAAAAAACTCTGAACCCCCAGTATGATGAGAAGTAAGAAAATATAAATTATGATTATGGTTACAATAGTTATGATCTCTGTGTAATGACATGGTTTCCTAAGGTGTGCTGCTGTAGCTCCTAAGGACTCTCTTGGGAACATTTGCAGGATTTTGAAACAAATGGCACTTGGACTGTGGTTTACAAGTACTCAGGGCTGGCCTTGCTCTGCCTGTGGCTGTCAGTCAGAAGGGTACACCTTCTTCCCTGCCCCTTCCCTGCCCCCAGGCTGCATTTGCTTCTTGGCAAACTGACATTCTCCTATGGTGTTTAACTCCCAGCCTCTGCCTATTCGGGTACTCCCAGAGCTTACTGCTCTGTTCACACTACTTTGCCTGATGATTATTCTGACATCTTTCCAAAGGTGCAAGGCAGAGCCTTTTGAGGCTGGACCACTCTTTGGGCACGCAGTGGATGTTGTCATCAAGGCCTGGTGGGAGCAGGGTAAAATTCTCCCACCTCTTTGCTGACAGTGTCAGCTCTGCCACTGAAATGGAATGTGTTTTGCTTAAACCCAAACACAGTAACACTTAAAAACAGAGCTCTTTTGAGAAGTGGTTTTAATCCCATAATTAGAGGAAGGTACAATGAAAATATGTGAACATTTTGCCATCCTGGGTGGCTTATACTTTTCCTGTGTTGTGTCTTTTCTGTGTAAGTCAGAAACGAAGAAAAGATTCAAAAATATTCCTTTTTAAAATTCAAAATACCAAAGCTGAGGATTCTGCTTATGTCCATTCTTAAGTAACTCTGCTGGTTTAGTGCCATCCCAGCAGCTGGGAAGAGCATCTGTTTTTCCTCATCCTCAGTACTGGCATATCCTGTACATCCTCAGTTCAGGATCATGCTTAGCTCCAAATCACGTTACCTGTTTCACAGCTCTGACTTGAGGAAAAGCTATTCAGATGGGCAGAACTGGAGTGACTGAGTGAACAAAACTCACTTGACATCAGCCATGTGTGCCAGAGGCTTGAGTCAGAGCCATTAGAGTTTAATTGCCACAGGTTTCAGCCTTTGTCTGTTCTTGGTGTGGTGCAAGGCTGCTCTATGAACTTGAGGGGTTGGCTCATGACTATTTCCTCTTGAGTAATGAACATTGCATGGAAAACACGTTGATCCTCCATGGAGGAGGGAAAATGATGTTAAATGGCATTTCATCATGGATGCATGGTTTTCTCCCTCCCCTTGGCATGGTGGACAGTCTGAACAGTGTTGTTATCTTTCATGAAGCCTGGAAGAGGTTTCCTGCAATGTGAATAAAACCTCACTCTAGAATTGCCTTTTGTGTGTGTTCCTTCCCTGTAAAGTCCTGGCCATTGATGCTGTACTTTGTCACTATATTCTGCCTACTGGTGCTCACAGGATTTTACTTTTTGCTTTAAGTTTCTTCTTTTTAAACTTTATTTCAAGGTTTGAATTTTTTGAATCTTTGGAAAATGTCAAGAAAAGGACACTGGACATTGCAGTGAAAAACAACAGGCCATTCATTTCACAGGAGAGGAAGGAGCTGGGGAAAGTAAGTTTAAACAATCTCTACTACAGATATAACAGAGCTGAACACTAGAAAGCTGGAAAGCAAGGTGACACCTCCTGACATCCTGAAATGTGGCTCCAGTAACTGATTCTCAGTAATAGGACTGGCAATCTGGAAACAACTTTTTTTCTGCCAGATTTTCATCTGGAATGAGGCTGTATCCATGTGGGAGCTGCCTGGTCTCATTTCAGAAGAGTGCTCCTGAAGTAAGCCCTGGTTCCTGGGCCCTGGTGCTGCCCATGTGGGGAATGGCTCCAAGAGCACAAACACGGAGCTGAGAAAAGAGTGGGACTAAACCCCTCAATTTGCCAAAAGTGCTTTGAGCTTTCTGTGAACAACTTTGATTCTGTGAAAAGTAAACTGCAATTGCTTTTTAGGTGACAGATAAATTTCCAAGTAGTTCTATAGGAAACTGAGGTGGTTCATACCTGCACCAGAATGTGGGAAGATCTATTTTTCCTCAAGCCTGAGCTGCAGCCCCACAGCTGGAAAGTGGGTCTGGCTTGGGAGGAGTGGTAGCTTAGCTAATCAATTTATATGCTGAATAACCTACAAACAAATAAAATTTGCTTTTTAAAGGTGCGCATTGACTTGTCCCAGGAGGATTTAATAAAAGGTTTTGCACAATGGTAAGTACTCACCTCCATACTTCCAAACCCTGCCCATTGCTTTGCTGAGAGCTTGCATGACTGCTGTGGGAGTGAGTGTGGTAACTGAGCTGTGTTTGGGTGAGCAAGAAGAATATCTGGCCTGCAAAGGCAAGACTAATTTGAGGTAATCTGGTAGTTCTATCTAAATTGTGTGTTAATCCATTGGCTGTGCAGTGCCTGTCCTGTGAGACAACTTTAATGAGATGCCTGTGTCAATTATAGTCTTCAGCATATTTTAAGTTGCCATAAAAGCCACAGGGGCACACAAGTAAAAGAATTTTGTTTACTAAAGTAACCTTGCAACAAATTTTAACTTGAATAAAGATCTTAACTAAATATTCTGATCAGCAATATATATGCATGATAAAACTTTAATTACAAAGCATTTATAGAAACTATTATAATAAGCAACTTACAGTTTTGCCTGTACGTTCATTGTGGTTCTGAGGTTTGTATGTTCCTGGTCTGAGGCAGAACAGAGAACCAGGCTTGGGTTTTTTTCATTTCTGTGTATTTAGTTAGTGGCAGGAGCTCTTCCTTCTTTTTCTTTCAGTGGAGCCCAAGGAATGTAGTGTGGGTAGTCCAGGAGATTGCCATCTGCACAGGCAGTGAGCCAATATTCCAAAAGGAAAACCACATTTCCCTGGCCAGCCTGTGTGTGTGTGTGTCTCAGGGCAATTATGGGAAGAGGAAAAAAGGATGCACCCGATGTCCTGGTGAAGAGCTGAGATTTGAGGCCATCTCTGGAGCCTCCTTTGCTGTGCTGCCTGAGAAGCACAAGCAATAAGACACCCCAAGTTCTTTCTACTGTGCCAGTTAAAACTTTTAAGGAATTTTTCAACTACTCTAATTATTTATTGTGTCTGTCTTGCAGGTATGAGCTGACAAGGAGCAGACGCAAGAGAATCTGATTTCTTCTCATGAGTACATAAGTTACTAATTTTTCAACTTTATATGAATGTACATATCTCTTGTAATTAACATGTTTTGCACAGTCATTGCAAATTTGAAGCAGGCTCCAGCTCAGGACATGCAAATTTAATGATCCTATTCAGGGATTAGTTCTCACTGAAGTTAAACATATTTTCCCCCACACAGGGAATAATTTGTCCTAAAGAATAAATCCTTTATTTTTGTTATTTCTGGCAAATCACCCCTCAAAGGACCTCTAAGTGTGTGAAACCTCTCTTAAAGAAGGGTTGTACCTGGGGAGATTTTAGACTATCAGCCAAGTGTCATTACTTTACTTGGGAGTCTGATGGCCCTAGGAGCTTGTTCATGTTGTTTTGACATGGAAGTGGTGTACCTTTAAAAGAATACATTTTGAAACAGTATTCCTCAGCTGTAGGGCTACAGAACCTGGTAAAAGAGAAACTCTTTAATAGCTACCTTTTTTTTGTTTGTTTGTTCAGAAGTACCTTAGCAGAGTGTGGCTGCAGGTATATAAATAATGACCTTCTAAAAGCAGGGAGATGAATTTACCAAGATATCATTAAGGTTTTGGTTTGTGACGCCTTAACTGGTTTTGTCCTTTGTTACAGTACATTTCAAAATCTTGTAAACCCAGATTCTGTCTGAGGAACAGCAAAGTTTTGTAAACTAAGCTTTAATAATGTTGAGGCAAAATATTTTTGGAAGCTTGGTGTACTTGTTTCTGTACAATAAACTTCTAATTGTCTTGCATAAGAGACTTGATCTATTGCTTTCTAAAACTGACTTCTGAAATACAATGATGGTAACTTCAAACCATTACCTGAAGCAAATTTCAAGTATTTTTGGCCTAGATTACATTAATCCAGTCTGCCTCAGTCCATAATCAGAGAGAATACTCACTGGGTAACAATGGGTTCCCATCCCAAACTGATCTGGAAGTGTGAACAACATTTTTAAAGAGGCTCTCCAGAAAACCAAGATTGAGCATTTGTGTAAGTGTGATGGCCATGGCAGTAAGGGCATCTTTACCTCATACTTACTGTGTCAGCAACATTAAAAATGGTCAGGGGTTAGAGTTTGCCTGATGTTCTGCTGGGTTCAGTTTCCTGGACTGATACAGAGTATATTGGTTCTCTCTCTGGGATTGAGTAGACCAGTTGATAGCAGTTCAAGTTTTTCTTAAATTGACCAAGAATTTAAAAAAAAATTAAAAAATTAAAAAAGCAGCAACTTTTATTTTTGTTAAAAAAATTCTGGAATTCTTGCTTAGGATAACAGTCCTTGGAGGTAGTTGCAATGTCATGTGCACCAGCAGGTACATTCACAGGTAAGAGAAATCTTGCTCAGGAAGAGCAGAGTCACCCATAACCAGCTCCCCATTTCAGGTTTTGCACTGTAGGTAAAATATCATCCACATTACTGATCTCTGCAACAGAATGGAAAGCAAAAGGGTAAGGCTTATGAACCCAGAAAACCTTTGAGCTCAACCAAAATTCTAACTTAAAGAGCCAGTGAATTAAACTCCTCAGACCTTTTAAATGCTTCCAGAAAAAAATCAATTGGGTTTATAAGTAATATGCTAAAGTAAATGCAAGCCCATGTTCAATGCAAATAAAGTGTTTTGGCCACTTCCTGAGGAAAGGTGGAAAGAAGGAGAGTGAGGCAGAAGGCAGCACCTTCCCTCACATCCTTCTCCTGTTTTAGGAGTAAACAAACACTTGTTAAGTGTTTAGAGTTCTATTGAGGAAGTGTTGGCATGAAGGTAATTACTGTTGCAAATGTTACTCACCCAGAAGACACAGCAAATCTTGAATGAGAGCTTGAAAGGGTGGAAAGAAGCACTCGTGTTCTTCAAGCTTATTGATGATACTGGAATGGAAAGTGAGACAATCAGGGAAGAGAAGCAATGACATGGCAAGTTCACCCCCCTGGCCATTTTGTTGTTCTGTGCTATGACTTTGTGAAAATACTGCTACTTAGTATATAAAACCATGGACACCACTGTCCTGTTCTCCAGTTCTGAACCCTGCAGCCAACAAGGGAGCTGTCACAAGGATCTCTGATTTCACTACTAATGCTATGCACACATCCTTCCTTTCCCCCTCACCTGGCACCAGGTAGTCTAGGGCCTGGAACATTTGTCTGTGTATGCTAAATATACTGCCTGGGGGTGGCTGGTATATCTGCCTTGGAGGTGGAGCAAGAAATGCTTTATAAGCAGCTGTTCTCCAGTTAAAACTGAGAAATGAGTGCAGAAAGGCCCAGGGAGTGAGTATTGTTAACTCAGCATGTGTCAGACTTGCTGCCTGCTCCCTTTTTAGTCTGTCTGAAAAGCATATGCTGAATGCAAGTTCTTAGGGTCTGCTACCACCAAGATGTAGCTGTTACCTGTTGATACAACTGGATTTGTCCAGTTTCTAAAGTATTTGTAGATAGCTTGAGGCAAACCCTTCCTTAGCAACTAGAACACCTCAATACTACATCTGAGACTTGCATCACTTTCTCCTCCCCACCCAGGTGCAGGATTTGTCTCCTGATGAAACACATGTCCATTAAGGTTTGTTTGATCACATTATCCATGCAAACTAGAGGGTGTTTTGGAACCTTCTGGCCTCAATTTTTTCCTCTGTCACCTTTATCCTTTTGACAGGATTCAAGATTTGTTTCAAGCAGGACAGCAGTAACTAACACCTATGCTGTCACAGCTCACTGACTTTATAACAAACGATGAAAGTTTCTTTCAGCACCAGTTTTTGCCAACTCTCAACTACTCCATTTGATGTTTGAAGGATGGTCAGCAATGGAACAGCCCCACATACCTGTGGATGTCTTGGGTGCCCAGAAGCTGCTGTACCTGCTCAGTCACCTTCTTATTAATGATGTCACACAGTTTTGCAACAGTATCCACTACCACAGTGGGTGGAGCTGAACTGTCTGTAGAAAAACAAACACCTCACGATTCTTGTAACAGTAACAACAGGGAAGGCTTTTAGACACAGTTGAATTCTTGCAGGTGCACAGATTTTATTTGATTTTCATAGATGTAGGCATACACATCCCGTCATTCAAAGAAAACAGAGTGCCCATGGTCAGAAATAAACAAATGTTAGCTAGGAATGGGGATTCTCTCACTAATCCTTCATTGGCTAAAAAAATCTTTTCAGAGCTGTATGTTCACAGCAGAGAGTGCTCCCTTACAATGTCAGTGGAAATCAGCCAACTGAAATTATATATATAGAGAAGGAGTTATCCATTAGGTTCTTGTGACACAGCAGACACACTATAGGGACTAAACCAATAAGGAACCTGCTTAACAAGCATTTTGTTAACATCCAGAACTTGTTTTGGCACTAATTTTAACCTGTCTGTAGTGCTGTGACTGAAGGTAGCAGCCTCCTTGTCCTTTTCTCCCTCAGTTTCAGAACTAGCCTTGGACAAGGCATCCTCTGAGCTGCAGTTATCAGGGGGAGGCAAGGTTTCCTCATCTCCGACGCTGGCTGCAGGCAGGAACATTGCTTCCCTCCTGGAATGAGGCTCAGCAGCCCAGGAGCCTTGCATCCTACAGCCCAGCCCAACCTTTTAAGCCAGGAGCAGCAGCAGCTGCTGTTGCTTTACAGTTCCCATCAGAAGGGAAATAACCAACTACACCTCTGACTACTGACAGTTTTTGACATTCAACAACTTGTTTTGGTTTTTAAGTTTAGCAGCATAAGATGAAACTTTCTGAGGACTGGATCATACACTTGAATGAATTACTGAGCAGAAATCTACATCTGAGGCTGAGTTATTTTCTTCCTTAAACTTGTTATCTTTCAAGTGGAGAATGAACAACAATTACAAAGTCAGCTCACTGAAAAAAAAGCTTGGTGGAAAACACAAAAATTCTATTTCCCCTGTTATTCCCTTCTTCTGCCTCCCTGTTATTCCTCACCAACTGCTAAAGGCTTACACATAATGGGGATTTGCTATTTGAACTGTAAATTGTCAGGAATGTATTTTTATCTTCCCAATGAAGAAAATGCTTAGTTAATTCATTTCTCAATAGCTCAACATTATTTTCTGTGAAGGAGGTCAGCTTTTCACTGATCTCCTTTCTTTGGCATGGTGTGAATCAGCAGCAGGTGGAATTCCTTACCTAGTTCCAGGAGCTCACGCAGATTCCTCATGGCATTGGTCATTTCCCCCAGCTTTGTGTAAACCTCATTCATCCGTGGATAAACCCCATTCAGAGAATTCACATCAAACAACTTCTGGAAGTGAGAGACTATGGCAGACAGGGTTTGCAAGGACTGTGTCTGGCTGTTCTGGAGCAAGCAGGAAGAACTCATCAGTGGTACTGCTTAAAAAGGCAAGGGTGCTTTTAGCTGTGAAACATTCTTAAAACCAGTCTGAAGAACAGGTGCAACTTCCCTTATGAAATCTCAGCATTTCAAGTATTTCTAAATCTGAAGAAGTTTCAATAGCTTTCAGGCACAAACATACACCAAACTCAAAATCCTCTTTTGAAAGCTTTCTTCTCTGTTGCTGAGAGAAGTGTTTATATATTCTCAGCCCTAGGAGACAGAACAGGATAATTCCTGGGACTACAGGGCAATACAAATTCAACATTGGTCAAGTGCCTTTGATTAAAGCAGTCTTCCCCAAGGTGAATTTATCCATTATGTTAAAACAATCTTTGACTACTGAATGTCTTCAAATAGGTATTCCTTAAATGCTGCAAGGCTTTCAAATGCACCAATCTAATCACTGTGTGAAAAATGTATTTAAGAATTCCACAGTAACTTGTGATCATAAACCTCTGGTACAAATTACCTTTTCCTTATGTTCTAATTCTTCCAAAATTGCATCTACTATCAGCTGGAGGTCTTCAACTCGTGTGGATTCTCTGTTATCCTGTGGATCTTTAGTGTTCCAAGGCAGCAATTCCAGAGACAGTTTTCTCAAGGACCTATGCAAATCCTTTTAAAGGAAGAGAGGGGAGCCAACTTATTTTAGAAAGTTACTAAAGTGGTATTTATTATAGAAACAGGCGTTTTTCTGGTTTTCATATGCAGTAACATTCCAACACTGGATTTAATTTTCATTAATTTAAGTACAGTCTGTTGCTGCCATTCTTTACTTTGAGAAGAACAGAGTAAAAAGTATTATATTTGCTATGTATTACAGTTTCAGTGAAATAGGAAGTATTGGTCACAAAGAGTTTGGCTTTAAACAAAACTATTTCACTTGTATTTGAATCAAAAAGTCACAGTTCTGTTCTGGTCAGACAAAAGGAAGAAAGAGAATGCACCATCATTAATGTGTGAAGTCCAGACTCTAAAGCTTCAGTTTCTTCTCAGGGACTCAGACAGTTAATAAAATGAAATAAAAGATTTACACAGAGAACTATCTCTGGTACATATTTCACATGGACAGCAGATTATTTGTAAAATTTAACACCAAGCCAGGCAATAACAAAAGCTACACACAAAAGCCCCCACAACTACACATAGGGAGGGCTGGAGGAGTGGAGAGCAGATGAGAGGAAGACCAAGAAACAGAGTACAACAACATGTTGTTACCTTTAGGGCTACCAGCTGATCTGCCCACATCTCTATAGTGAGAGGAAGGTGCTCAAATTCACATCCTTGTCCATTCTCTTTAATGTAATTTTGCACTGGGCCTTTGCTGGGCCGGAATAGTAACGGAGGAGCTCTTGGGCTTTGCAAAATAGAATCAATATGGGACAAAACCTTCAACAACAAATAAATGTTATTGCTCAAATAGGAATGATTTTTTGTAATAAAATCCCTCTCTATCACAGTCATGATTGCCTAAAACGAAGTCATAAATAGCTCCAATATTACTATTGACAAATTTTACACATGCATTCAACATGCAATAGACTCAAAAGATTTCAATGTATACTAGCTAAAAGATATGTAAAGTGATGCAAGTATATACTCCCCTTTCAGGGATAGTTAAATTTTATCCACTTGAGGCATTGTCACTTCCACAGTTTACAGTTTGCTTAGTTTTATTATATTTAGGCTTATTAATTATAAGAAAAAATAAAATACAATATCACCAAAGATCTTGAACAAATTCCCTGTCCTGAACAGACTTCAGCTAAATCACATTTACCAGCCTAGTGTCTGCTTCCTTGCTGTGTTTTCAGGTATTTTACACTGAGACAGAACAAGAAGCAGCCTACACTGTCTGCCAAATCCAGAACATGACTCATCTTGCACAGGGGATTTGACAGGCATGCTTAGCCTCAAACCAGCACACTCCAGTTGACTCAGCTAAACAGAACATGTATTATGTTTCATTGTAACACTGCTAGAAACATGCAGAACAGATACAATTTGGGTACCTGCAAGTATTGCTGGCAAGTTGCCTCCATTCCCTCAACTCTCCCAGAGTCTTTCTTTTCTTCTCTTTTTTCTCCAGTCCTGCTCTCTGACAATCTGCACAGAAACACTCAGTGGGTCACACAAGCAGCCCCAGCAGATGCTACCTTTTAACTTCATGGAAGAACCAGGTGTGTACCACTTAAACATACAAAGTAAATATCCGTGTTAAGATGCTGGCCAATAGAATTCCATCAGACCCGGGTAGCACAGACTGGCAACACAATACCTAATGAGAATATCATTCATTTATCTCAAGTCTCCAGGCTGAGACTATGCCAGACTGCTTGCTGATTTAGAAGTTGCCAGAGTTCTACTATTGCTGAAGACTTAAAATCCAGAATTTTACTCTAAAGCTTCAAATTCCGAGCTCAGCCGTTGTATACTTCTGCTGGGACATCTTTCCTGGCTTACTATACAGAGCTCACTACTTCTCCTCATCTAAAAGATACCTACTGCACAGAGAATAGACCATTTAAATATATACAACATGTATATTTATTTTAAAGTTTAAGTGATTTTTTTCAGGCTATAAAATATTTAGCATTCAGTACACACATGAACAAATAGTCATTTGTGAAATTGCATAAGTGAAATTGCAGATAAAAACACTTTGTTAGTACTGATCTTTTTATATCTTCCATGTATTTTCTTAGCAATATGTAAGAAAAAACCAGTCAATTTCTAAGAATAATATGGACATAACTTCAGTAGCTGCAACATTTTGCCAACTCACACTTTCACATTCATAATCCATAATGAAACCAGTAGCTTCCTTTACAGCTTATGGAAGCAGCAAACACCACAGATGGCCCTGTACATATTACCAGCAAAAGAACTCAAATCAAAGCCAGAAAGACAAAATGAAACACAAAACCCCACACTCTGTGCCCTCATTTGGAGACCCTGCCATCATTTCAGAAATACAGAGGGCTTTAGAGGTCCAGCAGCACTTGCTGCCCATAACCAGGCTCCAAAGAATGCTGGTAAGGCACATGCTCTATAAGCTACTCTCTACGTTACAGGTTGCAGAGTAACTCCACCTTCAGAAGTCCAGAGGATTCATGAAAGTCCCTGAAAGAATATACTTACTTGGTAGTTTTCTTTAAAGCTTTCTGTAGCTTCTTCACTTGGTGCTTGTAAAATTTTAATTCCTGTGCAGTTGGTCTGCTAGATAGAAAAAGCACCATGTTATATGTCTTGCATTGGAAGATATCTATAAAATTCGTTCAAGCAAAAAAGTAAGAAAGCTTTGCCAGTGCCAAAACATCATTCTGGAAATTAAATTCTGCTACATTTCTACATGACAACAGCAATGAAGAGCAAACTAACCATTAGCAGCTGTTATTAACAGTGTAGGGAGAAGAGTGTGGCCGTTGCTGCCACATCTCATTCCTTTGATCAGATTTCACACTTCACTTTTACAGTTGCTGCTGCTTTGTAAAGCAAAGTCTACTGAAATGGCCTTACAAAGAATGTTACTTATCCTTTCTCACCTTAATTCCAAATCTTTCTTGAGATTTATATTTTCAAGCAAAAGCTGTTCCTTCTTGGCTCTTGTTTCAGTAAGTTGCTTCTGGAAAGACTGCAACATAGACTGGGTTATTTCTTTTACTGTACTCATTTCATAATGAACACACTTCAACACCCTATAAAGCATGTACATGGTAAGGATTCCCAGTTGTCTGGACAGCAGAACAGCATGGATGAGGAATCGGGGATTGAGACCAAGAGCCTGGTGCATTAGACCCCAGGTGGAGCACTGTGACTAAGGAGGTCTGTGCAATCCAGCAGACTCAACATTTTGCTGAATCCTTGCACAAGGACAGGGAACTCTGCCCACAGAGGTTACAAGTTCAGAAGACATGACAAGAAAAAGGAGCAGAAATCAAACATGTTTATGTTTCTATGTGGCTCTTGAAGGGTTACCATTGAGAGATCTGCACTGACTTAATCTTGGCAGTTCCATACCGTGAGCAGTGCTTTGTAATTAGGAGTAGCATCTAGATTTAAGAACTCTTCCTTGTTTTTTACTTCTCTCTGCACCTCATCTTCGTCTTTTTTATATTGCCTATTGGGAAAAATAAATTGGCTCAGCTTACTGCAGTTCCATTAGCTCAAAAATTTAAGTTGGTTTAGTTAGCAGTTATGTATGATAATAATGTTTCCATAAACTATATAAAGTAAATAGAATAGAAATTCTGCCCTAGGATCCATGCTCTAATTTCTGGGAAAGCTGTTTCATATGCTAATGAAGTGCACTTATCCACAAGAGAAACTCCTGTACAAGCAAATCCCACTTCAGTTTTCTTAACAGTAATCTCAACTATAGGAATGTCTCAGGTATCTGTTTGTTGCTTTGTGCCATGCAGGCACTGGGGCAGAGCTGAAAACCTTTAGTTTTGGGAGTTCACTCAACTGAGCACAGTTAATGCAGTAATTCTGCCTGTGAACCATGACTAAATAGACAGGGAAAGGGGAAGAAAAAAAGAGAAAGACTTATAGTGCAAGTGTCTGAATACCCCACACCTCCTATCTGTCCTGATCTCCTGAGAAGCTGCTTAGCCTGATTGCCAGTTATTCTCTGAAAATATCCAAATTTCCATGACCATTATAACCCTTTGCTTTCTTACATGCTAGTGATACCTGGAGCACAGAATATTTATCACTATAAGATTTAAGAACAGTAAGGGCTAAGAAAATTTTGAACAAGGCATCAATGAGACCTACCTCAGCTCCTTTTTAATCTGACTAATTTGAGATTCATAATAATCAATTAGACAAAGGTACCTGAAGAAAGGAAAAATGTTAATTTTGAATTTCTGATATTATCACAAAACCCATACTGTGACCAACCCAGAGGAATAGATCAGCTTACACAGCTACACTTTGGAAGTGTCTGCTCCAAACAGTGGAGTTTCTCTCATACCAGATAAACATGTCACACTTTACCAAAATGGAAAAGTAGACACAATGAATCTGTACCAGTTTAGAAGTAGCAAAATATTCAAGAGGAGAAAAAAGTTAAATCTGCCCCCCAGTGTCCTCATCTTAGGCCTGTGGTTACCCAGCAAGATTAACAGAGAGGCACAGTCAAAATAAAGTGTCTTGAGCACTCAGAGATTGTCTGGTTTGGAGAGACAGATGAGAGAGGACAGGGAACCAAATTCAGTGATCCTTCCTCTCATACAGTGAGGGCTCAAGGAAAAGACTGAGCACACAAAATCCCTCTTAAAAGCTACCCAGGTAAACATTGCTGGCCAGGCCCAGAAAGCCAGGTGATATCAGCACAATAAAACAATGCCTACCTGAGGCCTAAGAATAGGCTAATGTCAGATTGTAGCAGAGCTGTGGAAAGCCTACTAGCAAGAAACACAGCCTTGTGATACTTTGGGAACTTACCTGAAAGTACTCAGAAGCTCAAAACAAGCCTGCAGTCAGCAATTGCAAACATCACTTTCCAAAACTGGAAAGGCTCTTTTTCGGGGGGCTAAGGATGGTGTTTGTTGGGGGGTTTGTTTATTTTTAACTTACATTTTTAAATGTTAGAATCCCAGGATGAGATCATCCTAGCCAACACTGCAGCTACAGAGCAGAGTGGGTCTTTCTCTTCCCTTTGCTGACATCTAGTGTAGGCAGTGGGTGGCAATTTTTAAATTTCTGCCATGGATTTATTGGCTTACAATGTCACAAAAGAAAAATATCACTGCACTGAGGTACCTTCACAAGAATTCATATTTTGTCTTGTACTCCTAAAGTCTCCAGACTACTTTTTTTTCCACATATAAATATGAAGAAGCATTACTTTAAAATCTGTTTCTTCATTTCAGGTAACAGGTGGTTCAGCAGTAGCAGAGAATCACTTACCGCCGATCCAGGAGAGACTTGGAGGCTCTTTTGCAAAACTGACAAAACATTTTGTTTTGAGTGGAAACTCGCTGCTGCTCCTCCCTCCCAACTCTGCTCAGCTCCTTCTGCAAGCGGGCAATAATCTCTTCCTGTTCTTGCAGCTTTTCCTGCTGCTGTTGGTATTTTTCCTGTGAACAGGCAATGGGAGCATTATTGAATTGTTCTGACCCACAAGCTGACTGTGAACAAGCCCAGGTACAATCCCAAGGAAGATGAGCACCTGGGTTTTTGGCTATGCTGAAGAGATAGTGGAAGAGGGATACAGACATTTTTCTGAATTATTTCTAGAAAATTCTGCATAGTTTGAAAAAGCTTAGCCATAAACAGTGTACTAACCCTATGACCCAAGACTCATGTTTATTAGATCAATGTAAATATTTTGAGACCTTTCATAAGCAAAAAGTTTGAATTCTCAGGTAGAGAATCTGAATTACCTGTGAAGCCTGTTGCTCTTTTTGAAGCCCCTTGACTTGGTTCTGCTGCTGGCATGCTTTAGCTATTATTTCATCTTCCAGCTGACAAACTTTGGCCTTAATGTTTTCCACCACATTTTCCAAACCATCAGCCCGTTGCTCTAGCTGAGATGCCCGACCTTGTTCCAGTCGTGCCACGTTTCTGAAAAAAAAAAAAAAATTCTTGATTTTAAATTAAACTCATTTCAGGCTATAGGTGGTGCAGGAAGCACATGCCTGACATTATGTGATGACTTTTGATAACATCCTGTAGCAGCAGGTATGGGAAATACACTGATATAAGAAGAAGCAGCAGATAAAATAACAGAAGAGCTTGAAAGAAAATGGGACAACATTGCTGCATATTGAATAATAACCTCAGGAAGAAGGTCTTAGACCTCTAGTGAGAGAAGATCTCCACCAGGCTGGAGATGCACATTGATAATACTGTTACTCTGCAGGTAAATTCCTTCCACTGTGTCTTACCTAAGACATTGATTTGCCTCTATAAGTCCCTGCATCACCTTCTGCTGTCGATCAGTGTCTTCCATCAGAGTTTTTAATGCAAGTCTTATTTCTTGAGAAGATTGACAGTCTAGGACAATCATACCTGGAGATAAAAAACATAAGCAAAGTCACAATGAAAGGGTTTTAACAGAAAAGAAGACTGCCTGGCTGCTGCCACTTGGAAGTGACAACTTTGGAGATGCATTATGAACTTAGGATTACCATTTCCAAATACAAAAAGGAGCAAATTTTCATTTCCTTACCTGGCGTATCTCTGCAGCTCTCGGGGGCAGCAAGACTCACAGGTTTCAATCCATGACGAATTAATGCCTTGTTTAGGCTTTCCCACTCTGTCTTCTCCTGCTTCATTGGGAGAAAGGGAAAAAGAGGGAGAAACCCGAGTTTCTCACATCAGCTATGCAGCAGAAGGTACCGAATGTCCATAAAGTTAAAGAAAACCAACCCCAAAACCCCAAGAGGCCACTACAGGAGGGTTTGTGAGAAGCTCCAATAGTATTTGCAAAGCAGATTACCGGGGAAAAGCGTACTTAACAACACACAGCGTGATCAGTTTTCCTGATCCCTATTTGAAAGCAAAATACGCGCAATGAGTTAAATTCGCCTCTTTAGGAAACCCAAACCACCGGCCCTCGGGTGCCTCCAACGTGCCGGGGCGCAGCGGCCCCGCCGCGAGCGGAGCCCTCAGAGAGGCGGCGGCGGCTCTGGGGGCTCATGGACCGTTCCCCCCCGGTTTCGTCCCGCTCCAACCACCCAGCGGCGACACCCGGGGCCAGCGGAGTACCTCAATCATGGCGAGGGCCGCAGGGCAGGAGAGGAGCCGCTCCTCAGGCCGCGGAGCCGCTCGGGCGGGAGCGGAGCGGCGGGAGCGGGCGGGCGGGGCCGGCGCTGCGCGGGCGCCGCCATTTTGTGGCGCGGGAGGCGAGGGGAGGAGACCGGGCGGAGGTAGGAGCGGGGGCACGGCGGGAGCTGCGGCGGGGCGCGGGGCGAATAAAAACAAAAAATAAAGACAGGGAAAAAAAAAAAAAAAGAAAAAAAAGGAAAAAAGCTCGTTGATGGCGGTAACGGTGGGGGCAGATCTGCTGTAGAGATTTATGCGCTTCCCGGTACACCGCTCCGCGATGAGCGCTGCCGGGATTAGGTGGATGGTGTGGGAGCCGTAATCGCAGCCTTGTTTTCAGAATGAGCCATTCCGTGTAAAGGAGTAAATATGGCCTTGGGCTGCAGCGTTGGTCAGTGAATAGAGGCGGTGGGGGCAGCGCTGATGTGTCCCTGGTTCGGAGCAGCGGGGGCCGGAGGCGCCCATCCCGCTCCCGCCTGGAGCCCGCACGGCTTTCCCTTGGGACGCGGTGGGATCGGCTGGCCTTCAGCTAACACCCCCGGCCGAGAGTCTGCCTTGGAGTTTGGTGTAAAATAAATGTGTATTGCTTCATTGCCATGATTCGAGGGAAAAAAAAAAAAAAAAATTGTGTGCTCTGGGATGCTTCCTAACGCTTTCAGCATTGATCCTAAATGATGCCTAAAATCCACGGCGCAGGATTGCGGCCTGCCCGGGCTGCTGAAGGCTCTGGGCTGTCTGGGACATCTCTTGTGGCATCTCCTGCGTGCCCGAGGCCGCTCCTTGTGCTGATCCTGCCCGGGACACGCGCGGTCTGTGCCCTGTGCCGAGCCTGCTCCTTGGAGCAGAGGAGGGAAGCATTCCCAGCCTGACTCCCACCGTGCGCCCGGGAATGCTGCCTTCGCAGGAACCAGGAACTTCAGGAAGGCGTTTATTAGCACGTGTTTGTTTATTGATAGGCACAGACAGGGAAGATGATGATGAAATTAATGAGTGAAAATAATACATTAAAAAACAGTGGTTGTAAAACACCGTCGTGGTCTAAAATCCTCTTAAGTAAGAAATTAGTTCCTTGTGGCTCACATAGATTTTGTGACTGAATTGCCAGGTCAAATTTACTAATGTGCTTGTTGGAAGTGATTTAGAAAAGGGAGGAGGTGAAATTACTGCCTGTGCTATTTCCCAGTCCCAAATTCATTGTGTTCTGGGACTAAGATGAGCAGCTCTGGATTGGGTTCCTACTTTGGTCAAATTGTTAATTTCTAAGCTTTGTCTTACAAATCAGGCAGCCCATTTTTCCATCTAGTAACTGATAAAGAGGAGCTAGTAAAGTTAGGGCAATCTGCACTTACTTGGTTTTGTAAAATATAATATTTTTAAAAATGCACTTGCCTTTCTGTCTTAGAGAAAGATGATAGTATTTTAAGTGTTTTTATTTCATCACATATGCAACAGTACTGCATGTCAGTTAATGATGCTTTTAAAAATGTCCTTTATCTTAGCTGGAGGAAAATGATGAAACTTTAGAACTCAGCACTTCTCTGCTACTATTCTGCTTTTCTATTTTTTCTTGCTGCTAATTGGATTAAAAGCTCTTTTGGCTTCTATGGCATCCGGTGAGGAGATTACAGTCTGTGACGATGAAATAAGGTAAAAAATCAGAACTGTCATATGAGCAGATTTGGAAAAATATCCACAGTTCCAGTGGTCACTTATGACTGTATCTAGACTTTAAAAATTACTTAAATAAAAGGATGTCTTGCCAGATCCCTTCCTCTGTGTCTGTGTGTGCAGAGCTGCATATCTGAATGATGTCAGTAGTGTTTATGAGATTACAGACAAATCTGTTAACACAGGAAATAGCTAAACTGGTCATACTATTTTTTCAAGTCTGAAACACTTTCTTTGAGTCCAGTTAAATTCTATATTTTAATGCCTACCAAGATATAGCAGAACTGTCCAGGACTACCTTAAAACTAAATATAATTTTGTTACCTGTTGTCACCTGAAGTTTCAGAGGTAGCTGTGTCTTTGTACTGTTTGTCAAAGTGAGTCTGTGTAACTGTTTATATTTTGTGATGTTTTGTCATATTTGAATGTCTTGAAAACATGAGAATATAAGCAGTTCTGTAAGTGTATTCTTTTAAGTCTCATTACTTGTCCAGAAGCAGTAAAGCTTTGAACTTCAGACACTGGGACTTAAACTTTCAACGACAATTAATTTACCTTGTTGGTTTCTCCTTAGGTCTCGGTACAGCCACCTAGAGAAGATGACAGATTTGGTGGCTGTTTGGGAAGTAGCTTTAAGTGATGGTGTTCATAAGATTGAATTTGAACATGGGACCACTTCAGGAAAGCGTGTTGTCTATGTTGATGGAAAGGTGAAATTGCTATGTGCTCAAAATTCACTGTGATACAGATTATATAAGTACACTTCCATGCAACACACATCACAACAAACAAAAGACTAATAAATGCAAGTGAGGTACATTCAGTTAATTGCCTAATTTAATAAACTCATTCTTTTTTCCAGTTCCAATTAAGGTGTGAGTATTCATGAAGTGCTTTGCTGTCCTTGGGCAGAGGCATTCTGTGAATACAAAGCACTGTGTATGCATTCATTCACAAATAACAGTTCAGTACTGAGCTGTTTCCTGAGTTCCAGTTCAATTTTTTAATATTTACACATGCACTCAGGTTTTTCAATTAATGCCCACTGTCTTTGTTTTTTTTCTACAGGAAGAAATAAGAAGAGAATGGATGTTTAAATTAGTGGGTAAAGAAACATTCACTGTTGGAGCTACTAAAACTAAAGCTGCTATTAACATTGATGCAGTCAGTGGCTTTGCATATGAATATACTTTGGAGATCAATGGAAAGAGTCTCAAGCAGTATATAGAGAACAGGTTAAAAACAACCAATACTTGGATATTGAACTTGGGAGGTACAGACTATAGAATTGTTCTAGGTAAGTAAACATTGAGTGACTGCATGTTGCTGCCTTTGAATAAACTTGTGTGCATTTAAAAGCTGGTAATTAAGAGAAAACACAGTTCAGTGGGTAGCTCTGATGCAGTATAAAATCCTGGGGGATGTGGAAGTTTGGAAAGAGATGCCAAAGACAGTCTGAAAAATAATGGTCTTGTCATACATGTGTGAGCCCACAGCAGCATGGTCTAGATTTGGGGGAAAAAGAAAAAAAATTTGGGAAGCACTGCTCCTGCTGCATCCATAGAGCTGCCCTAGCAAGGCAGTTCTCCAGGTGAAGCCTGTTGCAGAAGTTTTACCTGCATTGTGATCAAACTCATGTGTGTTTAAGTTTGTTCAGCATGTAACCAGGCTTTCCTTCCTAAAATCATCAGCCATGTCAAGAAGCCTTTACCTGAAGTGCAGCAATGTTATTCCAAATTTTTCATAGCTTGATAAGCATCTTTTTTTCTGCATAATTTCTTATCTACAAACATAAACCTTCCAATGATGTTTTTCCACTTTCCCAATAGCAAGGCAATACATTGCTTCTCTTCTGCTCCCCCTTTTCCAGTTACATTACAAGCAGGTGGGAGGAAGGGATCCCTTGAGGAATTTGTCCATGGCATCTAGTGGGAAAACTTCCACTTGGGCATTGCTGCATGGTTAGAGCTGGAGACAAGAGATCTCAGACTATGATTTCTTCTTAAACCTCAGGACAGAATGAACTGCCCTAAGATGAAGGGGAGCAATGAAGAAAGACAGTTTTAGTGCCAGATACAGATAAGTCTCTTCACAGAATTTTAATCTCCCTATGCTTACTGGAAAGGCAAGCAGGGTTCAGCTCTCTGCTGATGTTGTGTGAATGACAGTGTCAGTAAAGGGATTCTAGAGCAAAGTAATTTAAGGAGGATGTACTGGGAGAAGTAAAAGAATATTCTGTTTCAAATGCCAAAAAAAATAAAAAATCTAACATTGATATTTAAAGTGGTACTTGGTGCTTTTGAAATGTTAAGAATACAAATAGTTTGATGGATATTAAATAATGCTGCTTTTGAATTAAATTGACCTGGAGACAGAGATAGAGCTTTACTGAATAAACAGCACTCAAATAATTAGCAGAAATTACTTCACTTTTTTGTCTTTTAATTTTTTCAGTTTCAGACTGTCAGAGTACCTCAGAGCACTATTCAGAGCAACACAGCATTAATAGCCAGGGCTAGGGAGGAGTAAAAATGTATCTTCAAAGCAAAATTTGAGGACAGAGCCTCCTCTCCAATGTGAGAACAAACCCTGTAGCTCAGGTACTGCGGCTATTTAGGAACTTCTTTTGGGAATTGAAAGTAAAATTCAACAGTAGATTTTTTTTAAAGTCCCTAGATCCCTGTTTGTAGGGAGAAAAAAAACAACCAACCTTGTTCTTTCTACCTTGTTTTCCTTTTCCTTCACAGAAAAGGACACTATGGATGTGTGGTGCAACGGTGAAAAAATGGAAACAGCGGTATGTGATCCTTTCCAAAAGCTCTTCCCAGGCTGTGGATACATCACCAGAGCTTGGCAAAATAAGCCCCACAGGGGCACATTATCTCCCTGTACCAAAGAGGCTGGGGCAGCCAGGGGTCTGTTCCAAATGACCTTCACTGAACTTTATAATGGGTAGTATTTCAGATGCCAAACATCTGCTTGTTTCAGGATGAATGATGCTTTTCTTTACCCTTTTTAGATAAAGAAATTGGAGTCAGTTGTGCAGGTTTTTAAGGGAGAAAACTTTCTGGGTATTTGGAAAGATTTGAGTTTGATGCAGATGTAGAGCCACTGCATCCAAACCTGCTCGTAATAATTGTCACTGAAAGTTGAGCACATGCAGTCTGTTATGATTCATGCTTTCTTCTAGGTGGTTTAATTTCTAGCTAGGATTTTTCTAGCTAGCTGGTTTAATCAGCCTTTTCTATAATCTACTGAAAGCACTCAGAGGTGTCCTTGCAAGCTGTGAGTGCAGGTTTAGTGCCAAACTGTGCTTCCTTTAGAGCAGCACACAGATTGTTCTGCTGTCACAAACATCATGACAAAAACATAGCCATGCCTGGCAAAACCTGTAACAGTAAATTAGAGAACTGCAGCAGGAGATGTGTGCCCAAGATACACACTGCTGTGCTCAATTCAGGGATATGCTGTGGAAGGCATCCTAAATACTTCACCTTTCACTGCCACTTGAGCATAGGCTTGTGTGGCACCTCCTGGCTGTGCAGCACAACTCAGCAGGATGCTGCCTTTCCTGGCTTTGTTTGCTGATGTGAATCAGTAGTATTGATTCACAAACTCCAACTTTACCATTTCTGATTGTGTGCTGTTTTCATCATCATCTGATACCCACAGATATTTAACTGGGCACCTTGACAGAGCCCTGCCTGAGATTCAGCAGCACTGTTCAGCTTTCAGGCAGTATTTGTCACAGATACCTAAAGCTGCTGTAACTGTGGGAACTGCAAGTGATCTTGACATTTGTGCACTCGAGCTTTTAATTTATTGAAATATCACGTGTCTGTTTTTATTGTTGTCTCCTTTCTCCTAGGGTGAATTTGTGGAAGATGGGACTGAAACTCACTTCACTGTTGCTGATCACAGCTGTTGCATTAAGGCTGTCAGTAGTGGGAAACGAAAGGAAGGAATTATTCATACCCTTATTGTGGACAACAGAGAAATCCCAGAGGCTGTAGAATAGCCCCTGGTTAACTGATTGTGGTAGGACTAAGATCAGGAATTTTCAATTACTGTGGTAATTATTTTAATATGTACTACTTGGTACATCTAGTTTGTGCTGGGTTTATTTTCTGTACACTAAATTATTCTTGAGGACCAGATGAAAATAATTATGTACAATGTCTTACAGTACCAGTTTTTTTAAAAAGCTATATATATATCTAGAATATATAGCATATCACTACATGTGGAGAACACTGGTAAAATAGAAATTATGCATCAGAAAAAATCATGCTATAATAAAATGAAAGATAAATATTCAGTAACACTGAATCTTTAACTGCAGGTGTATGTGGAGGGAAGAGAAAGCCTGTACTGGGCACAGGAGTAAGATGTTAAAAGCTTTCTCTACAGCTATTTTCTCTATTAAGCTGACTACAGACCTTCTCACCTGCAATTAAGGGGAGTTACATAGTTAGTAAAAAGGTTCATAATGAAATACATAGTTACCAGTACTTGTGTTACAGTATTAAATTAATACTGAGTTATGAAAGAAGTTCTCTATTCCCACTTAGGAGCAAGATGTTACATTGTGCCAAAAATAACATTCCTTTAGGTGTTCTGAAAACTGATACTGCAATTCAGAAACTCTTTACTGAGTTTTTTCAAAAAAGAAAATAGAAGAAAAAAAAAACTCCTGCCATGAAACCCCTTTAAAAATGATATCTCTTGAAGCAGGCTGACGTAAGAACTTACCTTTGTTCAGTGCTAACAAATCTGCAATTATGTGTTTTCATGGCAGTAATGTGTGAATCAAGAAATATGAGGGGAAAGGTGACAGAAATGGAAAACAACTGGTTACTTTAATGGAATAGTTAAAATAGGAATAGATTAATTCTGTTTTCAGAATTGCAGCGTAATTTCTAGGAACAACTTTTGGATTTCTTGAGAACAAAACTTGTGTTAGAGACTCACACTACAAAACTACCCTTTGCAACTGCAAGCATAGCTAATCTTAAAAATAATTTTTAAAAAAACCCCAAATATGAATATATTAATCTAAAAGTTTCTTTTTTAACAGTTAAAAAAAATTCCACTTGTAACCTCAGAATCCAGAATTAAACTTTTATAACTTACTTTCTTTGGGACTTGTGAGTGGTTCATAGCACTACAACTACTAGCTCAGGAGTTGCAGGTGCAGTACAAGCATCCTGGGAATCCATTAACAAATTATTTTGAAAAGTTTTATTAAATGCTAATTTCATCTGTGTTGTAGAGATCAGATTGCTCCCCATCAGGAGGCTTTACTAAGGAAGTTTCCATGCACCCAAGTGCTGGACTGAATTCCCTTTTACACTGGAATTACTGTAACAGCTCTTGGGCTTTTCTGTGTATTTGCTTCAGGTCACTGCAGAAGCAATGTGGGTATACCTGGCTACAAGGCTGACAATGTAATCTTTAAAAGATGTTGGTAAAGGTAGATTAATTGAAAAATAATTTCAAGCTATAGCTTGAACCATTCTCTACTATTTTGTAGCCTTTCAAAGAGATTGAATGTTGCTGAGAAATCTGAAGCCCATGTACAGTACAAATCACATTCTTAAGACTATAGAAAAATACAAGTTAACAGATCGTGACATTCATACTTTTTATTTTGAATATATGTATCTACAATGCTTGAAGTAACTAATAAAAACTGTACAGCAACCACTGTAAGAAATCATGATGTATTGCCTCATGACTTTGTCATAACTGTATGTAATAGTATGTCCCTAAGCAGAAAACAGCTTTCATTTGCTACATTCTCCTTTCTTAAGTCAATAGAAAACTTAAGAATCAAAAGGCACAACCAAGATTTCTTGTGTTTCCTGACATATGCAATATCTCAGATTAAGAAAATGAAGTGGAAGAATGACAGCCTACACAAACATCAAGTGTATAGTCACAAGCTGAGATCACTTAAAAGAATAAAGTAAATAACCAGGTATGTTAAATGTTAATGTTAAATGTTATGTATTTTGGGGTGCTTTCCCTTCTGCTTCCATTCACAGGTAATTTTGTCCTAATCTCCTTAAGGTATTAACTTACTCTTTTGTTCACAAATATTTCAGAGTACTTTTCAGGAAGCACTCTGACCACAGCACACTACTAAGCAGAACACTCTCTTAAATCTAAGCACTGGATTTTGTTTTCAGAGGGTCTTCACCATAGCTACAATTTTGCTTTATTCCCACTGAGGATCCTTCTTGTTTCCTCTAGGAGATACATACCTCTCAGTCACTGGGGAACAAGTTAGCAAATACTGTGGAAGGGCTGCAAAACCATTGAAAATGACAAAGATCTCAGGATTGCAAAAACTATCTACTAAAGTGTCATAAAATGTAAAGGCATTCCTGTCTACTGCTGGTGGCATAATACAAGATGGCTGGCCTGTAGTGTATAAGCCAGTTACTACATCAGCCTCAAACACATACATTTTAGAATCCATTTCCCAAGTAGCTTTACCCTTGGTCAGGTACCTCAGGTTCTTTGTAAAATAGATGCCAGCTCCATATTTTTGTTCTGGAAAGAGAAAGAAAAGTTTCAGAAGACAAAGCATTTAGCAATTGGTTCTTTTGGGGTTGTAGTTCCAAGAGCCTGCTGCTTGATTCAGGGTTACAAATGGTATGACTGTTCCATGCATGCCATCCTTTTGGAAATTAATATGCATGGAGTGGCACTGACCTCCCACTGAAACCACAAGCAATGACAGCTGATGGCCATTCCAATTAACTGCTACTCCAGTGATAACTGTTCAGATTTATCTGTTAATCCAGTGATTGAATCATCAAGGTCTAAAGGATTTATATAAAATAAATATATGACTCACACTTCAGTCATCATGTTCAAGGGACTCTGATAAAGAACAAAAGCAGGAAGACCTTAATAATGCAAACTACAAAAAAAAAAAAGCTTTGAGATTTATATGAAAAATGTCACATGAAGTGCTGTTACAGTATCAAATGAAAAAATGCAAAGAAATTAGACTATCATCTTACTGCTTTTGAAGTGTGGAAATATGCCGAGTACATTGCACAAAGAAAGGCAAATCTCCACTTTTTGTACCGTTTATTGCTTGAAATCACATTCTGCAATTGACATGGAAAATATCACACACTTCACCTACTGCAGGATGAAGCACTAAATGCTTATTTTCCCTTTCTGAAAGTATCTGTCTGTTACACTGCCTACTACAATACTTCATGGATTCACAACTTTCCTAAAAGTGTACTTTACCTTGAATGGCAGGCCAAGCAATGAGATTATCTTCTGTCTCTGACCACACCTGATCTGAGCAGAGGCCAGGGATCAGAGCCCCTTCCAGCCTCAGTGTTCTGTGATGCCCTTGAACATGATTTAGAGCACCAGGCTGCTGAATGCATGGCTGCAGCAGCTACATAAGGACACTGACCTTCTTTATATTGATGCAACAAAATAAAACTTGGACATGGAATTATGTTTTTACTAATAATTCTGTCCAGTGTTTGGGCTAGGCTTGAATTCAGGCTTATCTTCCCAGAGCCCTGCTGGCTCTAAAGTATCAGGAAGGGAAACAAAGGGAAACCTTACTGTATATAATAAAGTAAGCTCATACAAACCTAAATTCAAGTAATAAACTGTTCTTGTTTAGGAATGCCATTTTTTTTCTAATTTTAATCTTGGTTTAGTAGTCAGTCGCTGTTCATTTTGATAAAAGATGCCAAAGGAAGTTATTACCTTTCGGTGGAGAATACATCCTGTGAAATCCAGTTTGGCAAACTGAGCAACAGAACTCGGCAGGAACATCCTGGTACAATCTGTGAGTTGATTTGGAGCTACCATCTACCCTTTTTCTCATTTGTTGGAATGCAGCAGATAGAAGTGGATTATGTATCTTTTCCATCTGTAACATAAGTAACAGCATAGCATAAGCAGATGGAGACCAATTATGAAATCCCTAAGTGCTTTTATTCAGGCTATTTTCTTCAATGCAAGAGCCTTTGCTTTAGCCTGTATGCATTGACCACATAGTGGACAAAGTATCTGAAGTGTGCAATTGATCCAAAGGAAAAAAACATACCACTATCCTTTCCCTCCCATTAAAATCACTGGGAATATTTCCTGGTGTAGTGAGTTCCAGTACTTGAGTTGTGCTGAAGAGATTGAGGCCACCCCCTGTTCAGTAAAGCAGTGATACCCAAGTATGATTCCAGCTTTAACACATAATCAGATCAGAACTCTGGCAAATTCAGGTAGTAATTTTTGGTGTCAAGCTCACAAAAAGAAAACAGACACTGAATTAGTGTCCTGGAATATTGTACTTAATTTACCCTACCAATCTCATATTTCTCTAGAGTCTTATAAAGGGGCATTTGAAGCATGAAGTATGAGGGAGAACATACAGTACAATTAAAAAGACTTCTCAGAATTTAATAGCTTTTTGAGTGATTATTTGAATTGTTTAAAATACTTTTCATTAGGATTAAAGACTGGATCTGTTTTAAGGATGAGGTTGATTTGATCTTAATTTTTAAAAGCAATGCACTGAAATAGTTCATCTGAAATTTTTAAGTTTACATTAAATATGTTAGTTCAAATATGTGAGTTGAGATTCAGTTTTTCCATGAATATCCTCTTTACCCTGAGAACACGAAGTCCAGCTTTTTCAAACTCTTTCTGCCTGTCTTTAAACTCCTGGAGATGACATTCTACTGGTGAAATCTGGATGTAGTCAGCAGTACTTGTCTTCTGAAAGTCTCCTTCTGAAAGCTGTTCTAGCTGGCCTGGGTATGAATAAGGGAGTAAAATTTTCATATATCATAATGTCTGAAGCAAAGGTAAGAAAGGCAGATCCACTACTTTAGTTGGTGGTTCAGTTAAGAACAAAGAATGTTAAGTATTCTCTGACATAATGTCAGAGGCTAATGTTGAGAGGGACTTGTGTGTGTATATATATATAAATGTATGTAACTGTGTTCTATTTTTCTGCATTTATTATACAGAAATCAGGAAGAGAAGAAACCAAAGTAAAGCAATTTCTGTTCTCCACTACACCTCTCCACAGCTGAGCTTTCATATAAAGGTATATTGAATGACTAAACATGAATTAAAATGGATCACTCAGTAGCTTTCTGTAATGCCACTAGTTGTATCAATTGTTCATGTCAACCAAGGACTCTGCAGAACAAGTCCACTGCTGAGCCCTACAACAGTGGTCCAGCTGTAGCCAGCAAGAGCTCAACAAAGGTGTGTGTTATTTAAGTGCAAATTCTGTAAATCTCCAGTGGCCAGGCTTTAAAGTGAAGGTATCCTGGAGGGAGCTGTACTACAGCTGGATATACATCATGGCCAGCCCCAGTATAAACTGTGCCCTACTGGGAATGCTGCCAAGCCAGTGACCACAGCTAACAAATGGTCTTCCAGGGGCTCACATGAGAAAAATATAGGGACATCAGTAATTAAAGCAATGCTCAGTATGTGTGTGTGAACTGAACGTATGTCTGTCCACTCTCAGCAATACAGATATTTGTTGCTTCATACTTGACCTTGTTCAGGCACTTATTCACTTTAAATTAGAGTTAAGGTACTATTTACTTTACATACACATTGAGTAGAGCAGTTTCTCTTGTTCAGCTATAGTCTTCTCTTGCATATGAAGCAGTAATTCTTCAGCTGCAAGCACTACATCAATCAGAACATCAGGAGGGCCCTGAAATTTCAGTCTTGCTTGTCCATCTCTCACTTCTTCTGACACAGATACACTAGAAGGCAGCTCTCGAGAGAGTTCTGCAAACTCCTCTTTACCAAGGCAAAAAATGTAGTTGTTTTCAATAACAGCATCATGTCCTTCCTGAATTTGCATTACATTTTGGAGCCACGATTCTGCTGCTCCCAGTGCTGTGGGTGTGCTCCCTCTAAGCTCAATCATGGGTTCACTGCTTGCAGTCTCTTTTGCAGTTTGACTGGCTGACTCTGTACCTGGAAGATAGTTTGGTTTTTTTTAATACAAGTGCACTGGAAGAGTGAAGAGCTTTCAAGGGCTGACACAAAGTCCTACTTGTAATCCCAGCTGTACAGTGCCAGAAACATACTACTCTTCTGGTATGCACAAAAAAGAGATTAGCTACAAGGAGGTAATCCTTGTACATACACACATATGGAGAATTTATCTGCCTTTCACTAAATGACTTCCAACAAGTTAGGCAATGACAATGGGTTTTAAGTCTTAAAAGGGACTGTGCAGTTCCACTCCTATAAATGTAAAAATACAAAGTGCTCATGAGTTTTTGCTTCCTCCTCTCCTCAAGACACATATATAAGTATTAAGTTCCCTATTTTAAAAGAATGTGATTACAGATTCTCAAATTGGGAGTACTCATTTACTGGAAATACCCCTTCTGTTTATTACTTACTCAAAGGATCACTTCTGTTTTCCAGTTTGCATTTTGCTGAATAAAATTTCCTCTGGACAACCTTGAAAGATAAAAGTTTAGAAGCAGTTTGCAATCTCTTATCAAATATGCAATTAATCTCTTCAAAACTCTGTTAGACAAGCAGTTTACACCCCCACTCCCGATTCTGAAATTGTTAACACTGGCATTTGTCAGCTTTTCCCAGAATGTTATTACTGACATTATCAAACACATTCCTGCTCTTCTGCATCTCCTCAGGTAACACCTTCCACACTGCATGGCACCTTTACCAACTCCTTGTGCTTGTGGTGTATGTCATGCAATCACATAATTCATTATTTGCAGTTTAATGCTGATGCATCCTTACTCAGTTTTAAAATCCAGACGATTCTCTGGCCTGTCTATTTGGAAGTCCTTCTATTATATTAGCTTATATAATCTGTTGATAGTGTTTTGCCTTAGAAGCTCCATACAAAAAACCAAAACTGACTGAAAATATTTTCTGAGGAGGAATGTTTGTTCCTTAATAGTAGATTCTTCCTTTTACATTCACTGACAGACATGAGAATTTTAAAGTGCTCTCCCCTTTTTATCAGACTACAGGCTGAAGACTTCTATTTTAGTGAAGAGAAAATAAGTATTTGCAAAGACTGAGTATCTGTTGATGAGAGTAATAGTTTCATAAAAGGGACCTCCTGCTCACAATCGTTGCTAGTACAGAACAGACTATCTTCATTTTTAGTCATCTATGGAAATATTTTTACAATTTTCTGTTTCCCTTATGGGTAGTTAACAACAAATTTGTTACCTCATAGGCATCAAGGTCATCTGGACAAATTACAAACTGCACTTCTCTGTACTTTGTAGGATGTGCCCTGGCAAAATCTAAAACTGCTTCAATCATGATCTCAGCCACTATGTCAACAGGCAGCACTGGTGACCAATTTACTGGAAAAGAAACTGAGGGAGACGAGCGGTCCTGAAAGTAACACAGGCATCTTTTCACTGCATCCTTCAATTCCTGCAGGAAAAACAAAATCTTTCAGTCCTCACATCACCACCCAACATGAAAATCCATTAAAATCCAAAGTCAGCAATCAGCACCTCACACAGTAACACGGGATGCTTGCATTGCAGTGCCACGTGCAGTACAAATGTAGGGGGCTGCTCATGCCTTTTGGTCACTATGGGCTCCTTAAAACGTGTTGGATATCTAAGACGATGCTGAAGTTCCTTCTGAAAAGTTGGACCCTCTTTTTCCAGCAGTCGTCTTGAAGATTGAGAGGAAGGCTCACCCCTTTCATTCAGGGGGTTAACAAAAGCTGTATTCTGCAAGGAAAGAGTGAAAATTTCATTGTACTTCAAACTATTTGCAAGCTTTGCTGTTATAGAGAGCATTCTTTTTAAGCACAATTCCTGTACAAAGGCCTGACTGCCACAGATCAGCTGCTTGAATTTTACTACTACTTCCTACTACTGCACCGTAATACATCAAAGTATGCACCTTGCAGTGGCAGTTCAGAAACCAACAGTGTGCACAAAGCTGTTCCAGTCATCAAGAGCATCTTGAACAGAACTATTACTCTCACTATCAAAGTGACCAATGTGCCAATTATCAGCAGGAGAGAACTACAGATATGGCTGTCATCCCAGCCTTAGGGTAGCAAGGACACATCACCAAACCAGTGGTGTCAGTACACATAAGGGAACATCAAAGCTATGATTGTTTCCAATACCCAGTGGAAAAAGCAGATTCCCATAGTAGGTGCCCTGTATTTCAAATACAGAAAACTCAAAAATATTAATTTATATTCATTAATACTAACATTATTATCAAATAATATTAAAATATTATTGAGTATTATCTAAAGACACAAAACATGTTTTTCTCATGGTCTTGAGGGCATGTGCATCTTTCAGTGCTGTAGAATTTGTTAATAAAATTCCCTGCAAGGTTAACTTTGCAATCCTTCCTCTTACACCAAAAATCAAACTTCTTTTTGAATTATGATACTTCTTTAAAATAAAAATTGGTTTCTTTTTTAAGATACAGTATTTGCTAAAAGTAAATGCCGTTCCTGTGGTGTACCTTGCAGTCCAAGAGCTCTGCCGAATTCTGATGATTTAGGTCATATATTTTGCATCAGATTTTCTAGCTAAAAAGTGAATCAATTTAAGTAATGCCCTATTTAAAGGTAGGTTGTACATCAGCTGTGTAAGTTATTTTCTGCTGTTTCAGTGTTTGCTGAATAATTCCAGTAATGGAGTTATGAGAACATAAATAATAGGAAAAAAAGCAAGGCAGTAAATAAGAGGATACTTCTATGGAGTGCATGATAAAATGTGAATTCCTACATAATAAGAAGATAAACCTTAACACAGAGATGTATTATTAAATCATTCAATCTTTAGCTGCTTCCTATTATAACAGCATGCATACAAAAATTAAATAAAAACATTCTAAAATTCAATACCCATTTAGACAAAAACCAACTCCTTGCTACTATGATTTAATTACCAGGTGTAAATTCTCATCAAACTGAGAAGAAAACCATTTAGTGGACTGATACAAAACGTGTTCTGAACTACTGGGCTCCAAATCCTGTGAAGACTTGGAGGCAACACCATGTTCCACAAATTACAGGACAGACTTACCTTCAGATTTTCAGGGTATTGTTTTATGATGCGCAAGCGAATGTTTCTGTATTTGAGGTGAGTTGGCAACTGGCTTGGTGAAGTTGACACAGTGTCTTCAAGTGAACTGTTATCACCCAGAAACTTTTCACAGGCCTTCTTTATTTCTGCAACTGTAGACTCTTCAATGTTCACCAGGTGGATTTCCCTGAGACAGCCTGGTGGCCTTGACTCAACAAATTTCTTTACAGTCATTACAATCACTTGAGAACACAAATCAACTGGGAAGGCATAGATACCTGAACTCACTGCTGGGATAGCCACAGACCTAAAAGCTTTTCCTGGGGCACTAACATAAAGCAGAACATTCAAAATAGCTGACTCAAGTAGGTAACAACATATTTCCTTTTCATGAGGATTCCACCTTGGACCAACTGCATGAATAATTTCCTTACAAGGAAGCTTCCCTCCACCTGTCACTGCTATATTGCCAACTTTGACTTTTCCATTCATTTGAATATAAAGATTGCTTTGCTCTTTTATTTTTGGCCCTCCAGTTTTGACAAGGGCAAGAGCAAGACCTCCTCCATGTTCAAGATTCTCATTGGCTGCATTCACCACAGCATCGACCTTGTGTCTTGTGAGATCATCCTTATAAACACAAATGTCAATGCCTGACTTTACTTTTTTCCTGTATACTTCACCAGTGCTTTTCGTTGCTTTTCTGAAGGCCAATGTACAAGCAAACTTTCTGGAAACAAGATTATTTAGACAGTTGTCTCTTCTCTTAAGGGCTTCATAGGCATCTTCACTGATGGGGATCTTCAAATTGACCTCATCCATTACCATGCTTGACCCTAGGATACAGAATATAAAGTGAAATAGAAGGTGCTACTATCAAAACATTTATTTTTATCTAGGTGTGGTTTATAGCTCTCAATTTTATCCTACTGTCATTCCTAAACAATATTTTTTACACACTCCAATCTTTCTTCTCCCCTTTTCAGAGGTTTAGAAAACCCAAGAAGGTTCATTTAACTATGCCACAGAGATCTTATACTGAGTTTTAATTCTGTGACTCTCATTTGGTCTGCACTTAAAGCCCACAAGCAAATTCCTTCTTTGTGTCGAACTTTGTATGAACTCAGAAAGGCTTTTTAAACCACTTTTTTTAGGGAACAGTTTTTACATTATTACTATGACTATACAGCCCTCTCCTGGCAGATGTCAGCAGTACTATAATGCAGCAGTTATGTTAATTTGTTTAAATCAATTTGTGTGAGTTTAATCGAACTTTCCTCTGGGGTATGCTACCTGCTTGTAAAAAGTCTGACTTTTGCACATATACATGCCAATCATCAAAATACTTCTGAGCTCTTGCTTTTAAAAGAGAAATGCAAGTTACTGTTGAAGTAATTAATAATGTTGATTCATAACCGTTTCTATTTCACATTAACTATGAATTTGAGGTTGCTTTTGGCTTTCGTTTTCCAGTTTGCTGGCTCTAGCTGGCAGTTTTCAACTTACATACAAGCAGATGGCTAAATGAGAGGCTTACCTAAAGAGAACTTCCCTCTGAAGAGACCTGAAGCGTAACTCTATTGTAATAAAAAGAGAAAAAAATGAAAAGAGAAAGTAAATGTTACAAGCAACAAAGTACGTGGGCTGCCTTCCTATAGGAGAGATTCGGTTGCAAATCAAACCGGCAGCTCCAGCTTTTCAGACTTCTGTACGAAGTTTTCTAGTTTTTGAAATGTTGCTCGGAGCTGTGGGAGCTCTGTGGGTGAAGTTAGCCACAGCTTCCTCTGGCTCCGGTAACTCGCAGGAGCGAGAGGCCAGGAAGAGTGATTCCCGAGCGCCAGGCCAGCGGACGGGACTGTTTTGTTTCCCTCAACCCCTCCGGGAGTTCCCGCCGCACCCAGAGCCCCTGAGGCAGCCACCACCCCGGGACCCCTGCCCCCCTGCCCCCCTGCCCCGCTCCGCTACCTGGACGATCCCCATGAACCGGCTCGGGGCGGATGCTCAGCGCTCGGAGCTAAAGCGGAGTCCGAGGCGGAGAACCGCGGGCGGAGCGGGGAACGAAAGCGAAAGCGGCGGCGGGGCGGGAAGCGAAAGCGAAAGCGGGTGGCGGCGCGGGATCATGGCGGCGGCGCCGCTGCTGGTGCGGCTCAGCCCCGCGCCCGCCGCCGGCGAGAAGGCGATCCTCAAGCTCCAGGCGTACTTCCAGTCGGGAAAGCGGTCGGGGGGCGGCGAGTGCAACGTGCGCGCGGGGCCCAAGCCCGGCACCTACTGGGTGGATTTCTTTAAGGAGCAAGGTACGGGCCGGGCGCCGCGGCCGTGAGGGGATGGAAATGGCTGCCGAGGCACCACTTAGAATCCCTGGGCAGGGCTGGTCTGGGGTCGCTGGTAGCTATCACGTTTTCGGGTAACTTTATCAGCCTTATCTCTCTTATCTGTTCAAATTTAGAGGGGATCTCGTTAATGAATATAATATCTCAAAGGTGTGCCAGACTTTTCGGTGGTAGCCGGCGAAAGGACAAGGAGCAGAGGGCATAAAGTAAAACACAAGAAGTTTCGCCTTAACATGAGGAAAAATTTTTTTACATCGAGGCTGGCAGAGCAGTGGAACAGGCTACCCACGAAGGTCGTGCAGTGTCAGTCTCTGGAGACATTCCAGTGACCCTGCCTTGGCAATGGGATTGGGAGGGATGATCTCCAGTGGTTCCTTCCAGCCGTAACAGTTCTGTGATTCTGTCGTTCTGAAATGACCACAGATAGGAAGAGTGTGGAATCTCGCACGAAACACGTCTTGGAATTGGGTGCAAAATGCCTGGAGATAGTCATCCTGCCGGGAGAAGGGGACCGGGGCAAGAGCCGGGTTCCAGCGCAGGCCTCTGCCAGCCACAGCAACGCCGCTGCCAGCTCTTCCCTGCCCCAGCAGGAACACCGGGACAACGGTGGCTGTGGGGCCACAGCAAAGAAAGACCTTACCAAAAAGGTACATCAGGAAGAGCAATGCCACTACCTGCCCTGCTTATAGTTCCACGAGTTCTTTATGTTGCACTTCAGTATTTCATGCCAAAAAAAAAAGTCATACATGATCTTAGTCAATAAAATGGGGGCCAGGATTGACACTGGAGTGCCGGACCAGAGGTCAATCTGCACATGTTTACAGGCAGCATGTTTTCCAGCCTGACTCTGGCAGCTGCCAACCACTATTCCCCTAAGCAGTACTCTGGCAGGTTTCAGGGGGTAGTATGCACCAAGGGCTGCTCCCGAAAGGTAGAAGATTTGTATGAGGTTTGGATCCTTTCCACCTACACGGACCCCTAACACTCTTTCAACATGGTTTGCACCTTGAGGCAACCCTAATTATCTCTATCCCTTACTTCATCATTAAAAAGTCTGCTATGGTTTGATGTAGCACCTCAAACATGATTTGAGACACTTTGAACTAAAGTTACACAGAAAAGATCTGCTGTGTTTAGGAACATGGGATAAGGCTATGTGGTGTGGATGTGACTCTACCAAGACACAGATATCTGGCTCAGAGGGTTTTACCCTGTTTTGCATGGTAACATAGATGTAGCTTTTGAACCTTAGAGAAAACTAATGTTGATGTACTCTTGTCTTTTCTTTAGATATTTCTTACAGTATCTGCTACTTTGAATACCACTATGTTCACTGAAGACCAAAGGGAGAAAATTACCATTATGTGTCCAAACTTAAAGAGAGAAGGAAACCCTGGCATGGATGGCTCTGAGCAATTGACAGGAGATTTTACAGATATTGAAAAAGCTTATCACTACTTTGAGGACATCCTTGCGGGCAAAGACCCAAACCATGATTTTTCATACTCTGAATATAAGAATGGTTTGAAAGATGCAAATGACCTGTATACTGAAGAAATGGATGAGTTTACAGTTGTGACAGCTCTCTATGAGTATTTTAGTCATACCTGCAAAGAAGAAATCAAAGAACTATACAAAAAGTTTGGAGCTCGTATAAGAATTAAAGGTCATGACGAGGATAACACATTAATATGCATGTCTTCTGATAAAAGTCCTGCATTGTTGCCAGAAGCTAGTGATTTTTTCATCAAAACTTTTCAGAAAACTACGAAAGATCTGACACAGGAAACAGTTCCCATAACAAACAGTTACACGTTAAAAGAGACAATAATGAAATTAAATGAAAGGTTTAGAAATCTTCTTGCTAAAGAGGAAGGGAATCAGTTGCTACTCCGTGGTCCAGGGAGTGAAATTTTAGCTGCTAAAAAGTTTCTAGCAGAGGAAGGTAAGAACAGCCAAGCTGAAAAGAATATGAAAATATCATCTAAATCGTACAGATACAGAAATGGAATTGAAGTTGATGCTTCTGTCTTTAAATTGTTGGAAACTATATTAAGCAAAGAAATTGAAAACATAAATGGCAAATTTGATACACTGGTAGAAATAAAAGAGAATTCATATGGCCAGAAGGTCATAATATTCAGCCCTAGACCCAAAACTTCTGATATGTCATCACATGCTACTGAAAGTTTCATCAATGCATTTCAGAGTGCCTCTGCTATGTTAAGAGAAAAAATCATCAGCATGAAGCTTTCAGACGATCAGAAGAAAACTTTAAATACACTACTTGATACTAAGAAATGTGAAGATCTTAATGTAAAAATTAAGAAAAAGGAAGATAAGTTAATTATAAGGGGTTTACCAGACCATCTTTATGCTGCTGAAGTGTATATTAAGGCCCTTCTTAACACTGAAGACTCAACACAAACTAAAAATAAGGCACCACTGTTCTCTGACCTCAGCTCTCAAGAAGCTACAGGAGGATCTAAGAAGTCCAGTATTAAGCAAAAGAATAATCTTTCTTCTGAAGGACAGACTCAGGCAAAGACAGAAGAAAACGAAGAAGATGAGTGTCCGATTTGCAGGGATAGAATTAAAAATAAAGAAACTCTAGAAAAGTGCAAACATGCATTTTGCAAAACTTGCATTGACAGAGCCATGACTTATAAACAAGCTTGTCCTGTTTGTAATACAGTCTGTGGAGTCCTGACAGGAAACCAACCAGATGGAAAAATGTCAACTAAAACAATCAGTTTCTCTCTTCCTGGTTATCCCGACTGTGACACCATTCAAATTGACTATGTTATGGATGGTGGTATTCAAAATGTAAGTATACTTAAATATTTCTTAAAGCTATTTTTCCCACAACAAAACCAATATTTAAAATAAAATTATTTTGCTGTTATTTTCATATATGTTTAGGCAAGACATTTCTTTGCTTGTACAAATCTGCAAGTGTTCAATATTTTTAGGTGAGATTAAGTAAATGCAGTAGGAATTAAATGGTCAGATGGTCAGCCTTCATTTTATATGCACCAGGACAGAGGTAATTTGTACATTTAATTTGTACATTGGGAATAACTGAACTGAAATCTATGCAGTGATATCATATAAGCAAAGTTTTGCAAGTATAATGAGCATTTCTGTGGCGTTCTCTTTGGACACTAATGGACAAAAATAAATAGTGGGCTGGCTTGGTGAGAGCTTTCCAGGTGAGAAATCTACTTATGTGCTTGGGTTTGTGACTAGGACTGAGACTGGAGTAAATTAAAAAGTCACAAGTGTACCACTATACATTTGGGAGAGGAAAGAGGGAAAAACAAAAATAACAACGGATGCATGAGCGATGACAAGAAAGTGTGAATGAAAATTGTATGAAAGAAAGTATCTAAAGAGAAAAAAACCTCACAATCAGTTATCAGTCGTGCTGTGTCCTTCTGAATGATTTATGATATACAATTTGTTTTTGTTTTGTTTTTCTACAAAACAGAGCAGCCATCCAAACCCAGGGCAGCATTATGGGCCAGTTCACCGAACAGCATATTTACCTGACAATGAGGAAGGGCGAGAAATTCTGAAACTCCTCAAAAGGGCCTTTACCCAAAAATTGATTTTCACAGTGGGGCAGTCACATACTACTGGTCAACAAAATGTTATCACATGGAATGATATTCACCACAAAACTGCCATCAGGGGAGGACCTACCCAGTAAGTAGTCTTCTCTTTATGCAGTACTGTTACTGGGATGTGTTAGGAAGGCTGCCTTGAATATTTCCCACATTTAGAGCTTTCAGATTTTGTCACTAACAGAGTGATTGTGGAATGCCCTTTGCATCCAGACGTTAATCACCTTCCTCTTTTGGACAGTTGGAACAAGGATGAGCGTAGTGTTCTGCTGCCCCTCAGGCTACTCATTCACCACTGAGTTTGTAAGGCACTAAGTTAATAACTGCTTTGATTAGAATCTAGAGGACAACAAGCTCTTGATGACACCTAAGGCTGGACTCCTGATCTATGCCTCTCCTGTTACCTGCTGTTCTGCACCAGGAGGTGCTGGGCCATTATGATCCCAGTAAAGATGGCACTCGGACTTTGTGAAAACATGATTTGAAATTCTATTTAACAGAGCTGACAGCAGGAAGTGAGATTGTAGTACAGATATGGTCATGTCCTTTAAGTCCTAGGAACCATAAGTTGTGCAGCACTTAGTGGGTCAGAGCACAGGACTCAGCGCTAGCCCCATCCATAAAAAAGGTTACCCCATCAGTATTTCTTGAGGACTTGCTGCACTTAAATGAAAGGAGCAATCACCAGTACTGAGTGTGAGCTGCCTGCAGCAGAGACAAGAAGGAGTATTGGACCAATCCTTCCAGGTGGTGTCCTGCAAGCTCTAAAGGCTTGTGTCTAGATCCTCCTGACTGGGCTAGTATCATTACAAGAGCAAAAAGTATCAGTGTTACTTCATCCTCCACTGTGTGCAAATTCTCTCTCTTGTTTAGCACTTGCTTCCTACGCAGTTCTGCTTTTGCACTGCTTCAAGTCCAGAGGTGCCATTATGTTTCTGATTTGAAAGCTCACTTGGATGTGCTTTAGGTTTGATTTTCACACCCTATCACTTTGAAGTGAGACCCCAGGCAGCTTTGAAAATCAAGTTCTTAGTGTCAACTTGGACAACAAATTTAGCCACTCCTTAAGTTTTTATGCTGGCAGTATGGGTCTGTTTTCTCTATAGGGCAAGAACTGCATAAAATTTGTGAAGAGATTTCTAAAAAGATTTTGATGAGATGTTTGTAGAATTGTCAAGTACTTCATTGCAGAAATAGCCCAAACAATTCTTCTCTTCTAGGTTTGGTTACCCGGATCCTTTTTATCTGCAGCGTGTTCGATCAGAATTGAAAGATAAAGGAATTGAATAAGGAAATCTATCAGCTCTTAACCCTTAAGTGTAGTGACTGAACATACAGCAGTTAACGTCCTATTCAAGCTCTGAGGGAAGTTTCTTTGTTTAACTGCCATACTTAAATCACTTCTATTTCACAGTTAGCTAAGGAAAGTAATCTTTTCTCATCAAACAATGTATATTCTTTTTGCAAATCATTTACTTCCCTATATATGTAGCCTTTACAGAATTTGGTTCTTGTGAGTGTGGTATCAGTACTGTTTGCACTTTGTGTATCTTGCTTTTCCAGCAAATCTGATGTGCATTTTCCCCACAACTCTCCAGTCTGATTTCCAAAACCTGGCTTTTAGTAGATGAAACACTTCTCTTAGCTTTGCATTATGATGTCTGTCAGCATGGCTAGCATCATGTAACCCATTGAATCAAAACTTTTTATGCAGCTATGACAGTGTTAGCTGTGATAAGGCTATGGACTTTTGCTTCTTTTCATGGTAGAAATGGCCTTAGTGATTTGGGTTCTGCATGTGAAATTAGCCATGGATCATGTACAAGTGGGTACATGGATGCTACTGTATTTTTAGCTCTGCAGAAGTGCTGAATGCTGAGAGCTGCATTGGACCAAATGGGAAGTAACTGTGTCTGTGGCCATATCTGGTAGTGGGCTCCTGGTTCTGTGCCTGCCTTGTGCTTAAACTTAAATACAACTTTTAAATCTGTTTTTCAACTATAAAACTCTATTCTATCAATTGCATCCTGTATAGGTTTAAATTGTATCATAAAGCTACTCTGCAGTGCCTAAATAACATGCTAATTACCTGTGTGGTGGTGTGTCACACACAGAGACATCATTTTTAGTGAGTTGAACCATTTCTCTAAGGCTATTGAGCACAACTAATAAAAAAAATATAAAAATACCACGTGTTTCTGCATTCTTCTGTACAGATTTTTCCTCCTTTTTGCAATACATATAGCTGTATAGTTTTTTAAAATTTAGGATCTCTCCTACAACACCATGTTTTGGGGCAGTTTGGACTCCATGCCACCTCCCTTTTAAAAAATGTAATAATTTTTTTTGTTGTTAAGATTCCCACATTGTGAATAGGCAGTACAACTTTGCCACCTTGACTTTCAGGTTTAGTAGTAGTGGGCACTGTTTGGTTTCCATGTGGGTTGGGATGTCTTTCCAGCCCTGGTTTTGTGTTAATTTGTTCTAATATTTTACATTATTCCATGTCCCCTCTCCCTTTTCCATGCAGTAAAATATCAACATCCCAGTTGTTTCTAAGTGACTGAGTTTTTCTGCACGTGGAAACAAGCTGTCATTGTGGTTCAACCCCAGCCAGGAGCTCTGTACCACACAGCCACTCACTCACCTCCCAACCCCAGCGGGCAGAGAATTGGAAAAGTAAGCCTTGTGCATTGAAATAAGAACTGTTTATTAATTAAAACAAAGTTAAATATGCTATTACTAATAATTGTAATGAGAGAGACAGGAGAAGAAAACCCACAAGAGAAACAAGTGATGCACAGTACGGTTGTTCACCAGCCAGGCTGTTTTGCTGAGTAGCAATCGTCCCCCTCAGCTGGCTGCCCCCAGGTTCTGTACTCATGATGCTCTGTGGTCTGGAAAATCCCTTTGGCCACTCTGGGTCTCCTGTCCTGGCCATGCTCCTTCCCAGCTTCCTCACGGAGCACGGGAAACTGAAGCTCCTTGGGGTAAACACTCCTTAGCAACAACTACACCGTCAGTGTGTTGTCAACATTGTTCTCATACTAAATCCACAACACAGCCCCGTACCAGCTACTAAGAAAATTAAGTCTATCCCAGACCAAGAGAGATGTGAGGATCAAATCTCAGCTACTTTTGGAGTCTCATTTCACTTTCTGTTCCAGTAAGCCGGTTCACTGATGCCAGACCCCTATAACTCACCACTCCCATTTTGTCCGTGCCAAAGTTTGCAGGCTGAATTGTGCAGCAGAGTCCTGGTGACTGTGATGGAAAGTTCCTGAAGCCTTTATCCTTTAACCAGCTGTACAGACCTTTATTTTCTAATCATAGTTGTACAGGTTAGGATTAAATGTACTTGATCTACAATCACAGTCAGGAATTTTTTCAGGGTTACAGCAAGGGAGGAGAGCATGTAACTGGGCTAGTTGTGGGCAAGATGGTGCATTAGGAAATAGCAGATAAATCAGTCACCCACCAAGAAACAAAGACATCCCAATGGGTCACTCAGCAGTGTCTGATGATACCTAGGCTTAGTTAGATGCTTATAATTTTTAGTGACATTTGGTTATTTATCCATTTCTTCAATGAATGTTCAGTGAAGTTGGGGGGGAAACTTCTTTTATCTGCTGTTTTAGTGTCTCATATTTGGCCACAAGGGTAAAATATACAGAACCAAATAGCTGAAAACTAACCCTTGCAAGGGAAAGTCCTGAGCACTCGGTTGAAAACTTCACAGCTAGCTGACAAGTTGGTCTGAAGTAAACACCCTTTGCAACCTTCCACGGTTGTGGAAACATCTCTGGCAAAGAATGGTGAAAATGGTAATTTTACTTTGGATCATGACTTCATTTGAAAGGGTAAGGCAGGGAGAGCGAGTGTTAGCCAGTTGTTAATCATTTTAAGTTCAGAGGCTGAAAACACTGTGACGCTTTGTTCTTGCGGAGGCACAAGGGACAGTGCAGCCCGGGCGCGCCCCGAGGGCGGTGAGAAATCCGTCCCGCCCCTGTGAGGAGGCGCGGGGCCCGGGGCCTCCGGCCGTCCGGATGGGCCCGGAGGAGGAGGCCTGTTCCCGGCATTGGGCGGAGCCCCGGGCACCGAGGCTTTCGCCGCCGAGAATTGAAACTGAAAGCGGCGGGGAGAGGAGCCGCGGGGCAGCCATGGAGGGGCAGTGCCTGTGCGCCTTCCCGCTGCTGGTGCGGGGGGACTGGGGCCCCGCCGAGCCCCCGCCCGCGCTCAGGAAGAAGCTGCTCTGCTACTTCCAGAGCCAGAAGCGCTCGGGGGGCGGCGAGTGCGAGCTGCGGACCGGGACCGACACCGGGACCGGGCACATCCTCGTCTGCTTCGCCCGCCCCGAGGGTGAGCGGCCGGGCCGGGGCGGGGGATGCTGATGGCGATGCCCGCGGCTCAGACGGGCGGGGGGCGGCCGCATCCCCCTGACCGGCGCCTGTTGTGTTGGCAGTGAGGGAGCGGGTGCTGCGCCGGCCGGTCCACGAGCTCGTGTGGGGGTCCGGAGGGCGGCTGTCGCTGCAGGTCACCGCGCTGCCCGCGGACGGCGACCCCCCGCAGGTGAGACGGGCGCAGGTGAGGCGAGCGCGGGTCCGGGCGGGCGGGGGAGAGACCCGGGTGACCGCTCTCCTCTCGTTCCTTGCAGGAGGCGGGACCGGCCGGCGGGGCCGAGGCGCCAGGTAGGGGCTGCGGCAGGAGTGGCGGGGGTCCGGGGCTGGCGAGGCACTCGGCTGTCCCGTGCGGAGGAGCGGGCATGGGGGAGCAGGCGGAGCCGCCTGCTTGGCTGGGCCGGGCGAACAGCGCTGTAGCGCTTTGATTCTCGTCCCCAGCGCTCCCCTTCACTTTCCGAATCCCAAACACGATCTAATTCCTAAAGTGCGGCCCCTGAGCCACATCCCAGGTACCGGGCAGGTCGACCACGCTAATACTCGCACACACACACACAGAGCTAATCAATACACACACATACACTGCACAATCAATACACGCACAGCTACTCAATACACATCTGGTTAATACACACATAGGACTAATCAATACACACACATGGCCAATACACAGCTAATCAATATGTGACTATCAGTACACAGAGAAGTAATCCATATACACAGGGCTAAGATGCACACAGCTCGCTGAGCTCTTCTTTCAAAGTACCTGTTGTGCACAGCAGGGTGATTGCGCAGGTGAGGGCTGAGAGCAAAGGCTGGAAGAACAGTTTGGTCAATCTTACCATTGTTTTTCTAATGTAGCTGCATTTCCTCTTGTTCTAAACTAGGAAGTTGAGCATTCATGCTGAATCAAATGCATCCTGACAGAGGCTCTTCCAGAGGCCCCAGGTTTTCAAAGGCACTTCCCTCCCAAGGGCGGATGTCCTCATCACTTCTCATGTTCAGTGCAACTTTTTGTGTGAGGAAAGTGCTGTAGTCTGTGGCAGGACCTGCTCATGGTGGTTCATGCAGCATGACTGCGTGCTAACATTATGCCCGAGGCTTCTTGAGCTCAGAGTTTTCCTGTAACTAATTCAACATGGTTTAAAAAGAACGATCTATGGTAGTCTGTGATTCTGACAGTGTCAAATGAAACTTAGTCCAAGCTGTTAGCTCTTGGGTGTACATTAATGTGTTCATTTTCTTCTCGAAGTACCCAGCAACTGAGAAACCATTTGTCATTTATCTCTAGTTAATGAACCTCAGGTATCTCTTCCCATCTGCCAGGAAACTCCTGGGTGTACTCAGCAGGAGAAGACAGGTAAGTGTGTCACTTACCCAGTGGTGACCACTGTATTCTTGCTCCTTTGGTTTTCTGGACCTTTCTGCTGCAGCAGTGCCCTGGTCACCCTCGTGGCTTGTGCTGTTTATCTAATGTAGTGTAGGAATTGTGATCCGAGGCCAAAAGAAATAAATGTATTTTTTCCTTTCTGTGAGTCCCTTTAGAGCCCCCACTTCACCGGCTGCCTCAGACAGGTCAGTTCCTTAGGGGACAGCAGTGGATGCTGGCCTTTGTTCTGGCTAAGGCTGTCCCTACCCAGACTTTCCCAGCTGCTGCCAGCCTTGCTGGGCAACCCTGTGCCAGAACATCCAGAGCTGTGTACTCCAGGTATACCTGAGCAGCTGTGGCAGCCAGCAGGTACAGACCCCAGGTGACCCACAGCAATGTCTGGAGCTGTGAATGGGGAGCACTGGTTTCCCTCATGGTGTGTTTGTGAAGAAGCTTTTGTATCTTTTACTTCTGCTGTCGTTGCCTGGTGATGAACTGAAGCATTTCCTCCCTATGTGTTGATACAGAAACTCCCACTGGTGATATGCTTAACTTGTTTGGGATTCTTACCCTGTTCTTTTCCCTGACCTTCAGTGTGATCTGAACAAAAAATGGCGTGAAAGTTTGGAAGATAGGAAGCTTGTTTTTTTCCTCAAGTTTTGCCTAAGGCATTGGGGTGTCATCTTTTATTTCAGAATCATGTGAGAAATTGGAAGGAGAGAAAGAAACCTCTAGGAATTCTGCTGTAGTAGTAACCACTGCCTTTGGGGAGGAAATAGAAGATGAGATTTTGGAAATGTACTTTGAAAATAAAAGGAAGTCTGGTGGAGGGACCATTAAGTCCTATGCCAAAAAGGATCAGCAAGTGATCATCACCTTTCAGGATGAGCAAGGTATGTTATGGGTGTTACACTGCTTAAGCTCCCTTTTAAAAATAGGCCTTTACTGGTGCAGGATCTCTCTGTGGGCATTGCTCCAAGCAGAAATGGTGTATTACTGCTCTTGTTTAACATGCTACTCTGCTGTGACATCTGTTTTTCTGTGGAACTAGATGCCCAAGAAGTTTTGCATAGAAAGCATCACTTGAGTAAAATTGATCTGGTTGTGAAGCCGTGGCAAGTGGAGACTTCCCAGGAGTCGTGCCAAGTGGAGAACTCTGAAGGATCCCTGCTTCCCACCGCAGTTTTGCTGGAAAATGTGAATGAGACAACCAAAGATTGCATGTTAATCATGCTGGTAGAGAATGTCAGCGGCTTGTCAGAGGATGATGGTGACTTCAGTGTGGAAATGATACCTGAGTTATGTGCTGCTGTAGTTACTTTTACTGGAAATACTGGTAAGAAGGAGTCAGAGTTGAAGCTCTTTCTTATTAGCTACATGTTTGTACGTGTGTGTGTGAGTGAGATTAAGCTGGAAGTATTTTCTTCCATATTTTTAAGGTTTGATGTGATATTGTGTCCTTTAAAAGGAGGATTTACTCTACTAAAGTTGATGCCATAACCTTTATCTGTGAGGTATAGAGGCCAGTGCAAGTCAGAAAGAGAGTTAGCTCTGGTTTGGATTGTAAACACAACAGGTAAGACTAAAACCGAACTATAACTTAAAACAAGCAATGAAGGATGTACTTGTTCTGAGAACAGATGGATGGTAAAAGCTGTCCTTGCCAAAAGCTGTTCTTCAGAGAAGGTGTAGGTTTTTCTGTCTTAGAAATAATTTGTCTCTCAAGTCATGGTCCAGTCCTAAATTTTTGGAGTAGCCTTTAGTAAATAAGTAGATCTTTAAGAAACTTAATTGTTTTTCCTTAACAGACAGAAAAGTGACCTGACTGTCTTATTGTGAGGATAATGGGGGAAATAGCCAAAATGAGAATGTATTTATCGTAAAACTGAGAGAATTTGAACTGTTAACTTGTGTCTTATTAGTTGTGTTCAAAGCCATAGCCCAAAAATGAACCAGATCTTGTTTTCTGCTGGGGTTAAAGAAACCCAGTGATAGTTGGTAGGAAAACTAGTGGCAAATTCTGGCTGCAGTCATTGTAGTCAACAATTGTGATCAACCATGAGGGGAATACTAAGTGATAGATACTGAATATGTGGAAAGAAGTAGTTTTGTGGGCAGCTCTGTCATGATTCTGTAATTCAGTGCTTTGATCAGTGCACAGAGTGATAGTCTGCTAACATCATGGTAGAAAAACAAGCTCCGAGTTTGATCTTTTCTTTTTTCTTCTCCTTTCTCTTTCTAGATGCAGAGGAATTTGCTAAAAAGCTTAATGAAAACCACAGAGCAAGGAAACAAAACATTACTGCACGGTGTCTTGAGCAAACAAAAAGTGTTCGGGCTGAAAATATTCCCCCCAACACCTCCAGCCACTATATAACCGTCTACTTTGAAAACGAGAAGTACGGAGGTGCACAAAGGGTGGAAGTTCAACAGATGCCCGATGAAGATGCAGCTATCATTACATTTGGTGACCAAAAAGGTAATTCAGAAATGCAGAGCCCTTATTTCTTTGAGAACATCTCATTTAAAGACCAAAACGTGCATTTGCTAGAGAAATGCCTCCCTCGCCCTTGTAAAACAGCAGATCTGGTGCTTTGCCCACAAGTCTCATGCTAACTGGAGTGCAGGCTTCAGTTTTGGACCAGCTGGGCATAAGGAGTAGAATTTTTTCATGTTCTAGAGAGTTTATTTCACCCAGGACTTGATCCTTACAGAGTCCAGGTTGCAGTTTGAGTTCTGGGGAGAGCTCACAGCCCCGCAGGCACAGGGGACCTCCCCCCACCTGCCATCCTGACCCCCAGCTGCCCATGGCAACATGTCCTGTCTGGCTCATCTCAGGATAATTTCTTGGGCAGCTCTTTGGCTGGAGAGCAGATGCTATGGGTTGTCCAGTCAGTGGCAGAAAGACAAGTGACTGTGAAAAGTGTAGGACAAGGAAGAAGCTGGAGGCACTGCAGTGAAGGGGAGAGATGAAAGGAAATTGAAGGAAAGAGATGGTCTTTTGGGGACAACAGAGGAACTGTGGTTTGAACTGCTGAGCCATAGCCCAAACAACTGTGGAACTGGGCACTTCAAGTACAGCATATAAGAGAAGTGGGGGCAGGGATTATGCACACCTCCTCCCAGAGGTGGATGCTGTTGTGCTTGACTGTCTCTCTTCAACTTAGGTTCTGGCATTTAAAATAAATAATTTTTCAAAAATTTGGAATTATTTCTATCTGAGAAGGGGAGGAAATTAATCTAAAAATGTTCTTAAAAAAACTCCATTATTATACAGAAAATACAGTTTAAAAACCCCCAAACAATGAAAAAAAAAACAGAACAAAAGAGAAGGTATTAAGTGCTGGCATTAATAACTTGAGGGGTTGTTTGTTTGTTTTAGATGTAACAAATATCCTGGCAAAGAAGCATTCACTCAACAAAACACCAATCTTTGTCTATCCTTACTACACCTCACTGGAAACAGCTCTATATGGAAAGGAAGGGCCGCAGATAAAGAAGCCAGATCCAATTACATTGCCTCTGGATCCCTATATCTGGAATTATTTGCAAGGAAATAGTAGCTTAATTGAGGCAATAGATCATGAAATGGCAAAGTGTAATTGTGTGCTAGTGTGGCCTGACTCCCTCTGTGAAGATCCAAAAGTTACTTTGCATCCTTCAGCTATTTTTTCTGAGAGGAAGAGATCAGTGTCTCGATTGGTCAAGGCATGGAAAGAAAACGTTTCCACAGCATTTTCACACAGCATATCAAAATATGAAGCAATTCAATGTCAAGTAAGCACAGAAGTGTGGGAAACCATTAGGCACAGCTTTCCCCATGATGAAGTTCTGGTGATCCCTCATATTTCCAAGGATTTACATGTTCTAGTAGGTGAAAAAGAAGCTGTGAAGAGGGTTGAACAAGAACTGAAGCTTCTGATCAAAAAGGCCACCAGGGAAATTGAAAGAGAAAAGCAAAGAACTGAACTGGAAGTCAAGACAGTGAATCCAGGGGAATACATACTTTTACAGATTACTGGTCTTGAAGAAAAATTTCGTACAGAGTTCCCAGATCTGCAAATAACTTATGATTATTTGCAGAAGAGCGTTCAACTATCTGGAGTGCCTGAGGAAGTTTATAAGGTAAAAGGAGAAATACTTGATCATGTACACAGAATGGCAAAGAAAACAATTAATGTCCACCCTTACATTTTTCAGTTTTTAGAGCATATTGATAATGAAGCACTGTCACAGAGCCTGTTTATATCAAAACAAATTAGTGCCTTTTATGAGCTTGGTGCAGGAGAGATCAACCTGAAAGGGAGTGCTCCTGAAGACCTCCTAAAAGCAGAGGAAGAAATAAAGAAAGAACTGGACCACAAAGGTATTAGTTTGGAGGATGTGTCAGTTCTCCAGAAGGAGGAATGGCAGATGCTAGTCAAGGAAAACTGCTCTAGTGGAGCTGTAGTAGTCACTCAGACAGAGACTCACATCATGATTGCTGGTCTTTCTGAAGCAGTAGCAAAAGCCTTTGAGAAACTTTCCAACTTTATAGATAAAAACACACAGGTGCAAAGGGTCATTGAAGGAAAGCCGATGGCCCTCATGAAGTTTTTTGAGAAAGAGAAGATCGATGATTGGGCTGCCTTACAAAAAAAAGGTGTGAAAGTTGACTTTATCACGCAGAAGAACTGTGGAGTTATATCCTTGATTGGGCCAAAGACAGAAGTGCTGGAGGGAGTCAGCTTAGTTGAGCGAATTCTGACTGGCCTGCATTTTAAGCGTGTGATAATTGACTTGCCAGGAGCCAAGGCTTATATAAAAGAGCAAGCACACCTTTTGGCCCCCCATATAAAACAAGTGTTCAAGTGTTTAATCCTACTGGAAGCGCAGCCAGGAGAGCAGCTGCAAGAACAGAAAGAACACAATAACAGAGACAATCTCTGTATGCAGGTGGCCATGGGTGAAACTGTAATAGCGCTTTATAAAGCTGACTTGTGCACTCATCCTGTTGATGTTGTGGTGAATGCATCTAATGAAGACCTAAAACACATTGGTGGCCTTGCTGATGCCCTGTCAAGAGCAGCTGGCCCAGCACTGCAGGAGGAGTGCAATGAGCTGGTGAGGAAGCTCGGGAATCTCCAGCCCGGCTGCGCGGTGATCACGGGCGCCGGGAACCTGCCCTGCAAGAACGTCATCCACGCTGTCGGGCCCAGGTGGAACGAGAAGGAATCACAAAGGTGCACGTGGTTGTTAAAAAAGACAGTGAAAAAATGTTTACAACTGGCTGAAACACACATGCATTGTTCCATAGCACTGCCTGCTATAAGTGGAGGGATTTTTGGCTTCCCACTGGAACTGTGTACTTATTCGATTGTATCCTCCATCAAGGAGACTTTGGAAGAATCCAGGGGGAACAGCAGCTTGAAGGAGGTTCATCTTGTGGGTTTTGCACAGGATAACATTCAGGCTTTCAGCAAGGCAATTAAAGAAGTGTTTTCAGATTCTTCACCTTCCTACAGTTCACCGTGTCATGTCAGTACAGTTCCTCAACCTAGGCAGAGGAAAACTTCCAAGCATATTAACAACTTGCCATTCATAACAACTCAGGAAGGCCTTAACATCGTGCTGCAAACAGGAAGCATTGAAGATGCTACAGTAAGTGTTTTAAGTTATGTCCTATTGAAATATCAAGTGGGTTCTTTTGTGTCTTTTTTTTAAAACTGACAAACACGAAACCAATGTAATTGGTGAACACTGGCATGAAACATGCAGTTGATATTTCAACTATATATATATGGAGAACCATATGCAGTTGATATTTCAACTATATATATGGAGAACCAGTGTCATTAATTGATTTCTAGTTGCCTGCTGCACTGAATTTCTGTTAGCTGGCTGATAGATTCTTTACTGGGATCACCCATACTGGAAGCAACTCCATCCAGGACCCTTCCTGCAATGGCCTGCAAAACTTAGGAGGAGTGGTTGCCTCCCACAGCTTGTGCATACAGCTCCTCCCTCCCGTTGGCCAGGGCAGAATATATATTAAAATGTGTATAAGCAGCCTTCCCGAGGAGCTAAATATAGGGTTTGACACAATGTTCAGTGCCCTTTGTATTTCTCTCACTCATAAGTTACTGCTTTTCTCACTTCTTTCCCCTTAGATTAACCCCAGTCTTTGTCTTCAGTGTCTGCTTGTCCCCCTAAACCAGCCATGCATGGGAGGCATTGCCTACCTCAGTGAAATCAGATTTTGGTCTGTGAGCCTCTCTTTAAGAACCAACTTGCAACATTGTATTTCAAATGGAGGTAGAATGAATAAATGAGGAATGCAGAATTGTTACGTTTCTCCCACTAGGCTGAAATTAATTTCATTGTTAACTCAGTTTTGTGTTTCTTTGGGCAGGCTCATCATATTAGAATTGAGCACAATTTCTGGTTTATTCCCAAACTTTGTTCGCTCTGGTTGCTGTCCCAAAAATTTACCTTGTAAACCATCAGGCAGGCTGGTTTTGATTATTCAATGCAAAATTTAAATTTGATACTTACAAGCTAGAGTTTTTGCTTGTGTGTTTTTCAGACATCCATTGTTGTTGTCAGTGTTGGCAGAGATCTCCAGCTTGAAAAAGGGCCACTTGGTAGAGCTTTGCTAAGCAAGGCAGGGCCCATGCTTCAGGCAGGCTTGAAAAAAGAAGGTGTAGGAAGAACTGAGGAAGGATCTGTGTTGAAAACAAAAGGTTACAATCTGGCTTGCAGTGTTGTGCTTCATGCTGTGGTACCAGCGTGGTCCCAGAAAAACACACCTTCAAAGGTAAAAGGGTTTTTATTTGCCTGAATTTGTCTGGGGTTCACAGTGTGTTTAATGCCACTTTTCCTTTGAAATGGGGGACAGTGTCATAGAAGATGATGGAGTTTGACTCATTCTTTTTTAACTGTGGGTCGATCCCTTGTTGACTAATAAATTGCTTGTGAATTCTTGTGTATGGAATTAATTGTATTTTAATACTAAGAGATAGCTGAAAGGGGAACTGTTACATTACACATGCTGGGAAAAAATTACCTCCAGTTACTGAAAAAATAATTGTGCTTTACAGGTCTTGGGTGACATAATCACAAAATGCCTGGAGATTGCTGAAGAACTGTCTTTGAAATCAATTACTTTTCCAGCAATTGGGACAGGGAATTTAGAATTCCCAAGATCTGTTGTTGCTAAATTATTGTTTGACAAAGTGTTTGAATTCAGTAGTAAAAACAGAGTAAATTCTCTTGAAGAAGTTCATTTTCTGTTGCACACAAAAGACACAGCTAATATTCAGGTGAGTTACTGTGGTTTCCTCTCTCTATTATATTATGGTATATCTGAGTCTGTCTCGTGATACTTGGCTATCTGATGATCTTCAAAGAATCTGCAAGGTGCTTTTTTTAATATTAAAGAAAAGGTTTGCTGAGAGTCCCTCTCATCTATACTGAAAGTTCTCTTTTTGATCTCCCATGGTAACCCACGTATCAAATAGAGTCTTGCTCCTTTCCTATCCTTTTCTGTTTCCTGGGAATAATACACATTAAAAAAATGCAATTACTCTTTATCTCATGAACTCACTGAATTCTTCAGTCTGTAGGTCAGACAAGTTTGCTGTAACTCCTGCTTCATTGCCTGCACCCTTGGAAAAAAGGTCTGCTTTTAATGGAGTGCTGGTGTCTTTTTAGGACAATCACTCTGCTAAGATTGCTGTGCTGCTAAACTTCTCCAGTAAAAACATATAAATATTCTCCATTCCCCTCTCTTCAGTGCCCTATTAGCATAAATCTTTTAAATGCACATCAAGTTACTCATTTCACACCGAAAGAGAGCAGTCACGCTGTGAATTGATGTCCAGATAAGTGTTTCTACCTCTGTTGCCTTCTGAACTTTGTGCAAGAGCTAATAACATTTTGAAAGGCTAAACTTGAAGGCTACTGCATCAAAGCCTGAGCTGTTGTGCACAGAGAAGGGAGGCATTACCTGTAAGGGCTGAGCTAGTGTGAACTACTCACTGGCTGTAAGGATGCCTCCTGCTGCTCTGTCCCTGGGGAATGGTGACCAGGGCTTTGATTCAATTATTTGTGATTCTGTGTGTTGCTCACACTGGATAGCCTTGCTCTTGGAGAACAACAGCTCTCAGGACTTGCCATTAGCATTGTGGTAGATGGCGTGAAGTAATTTGCATTTAGATCTTTCTAAATGCTTTTCAAATATTTATTTCTACTGTGTAAAGACTTCTACAGGGGTTGATTGTAATTTCATTCTCTAGGAATTTTCAAATGAATTTGAAAACAGGTCAGCTGTAGCTGCTAGAGTGCAGAAGCCTTTCCCAAATGATGCTAGCCAAAGCACAGGTAAGTTTTATTCACAGAAGCTATGTGACTACTGATTTTCTTTTATTATTTTTTCCAAGTATTCCAGGGAATGTATTAATTATAGATATTTAGTATTTGCTTGGTGAGCATGTAATTCCCAAAGTGTGAGTGGCTGCTGTGAAGGCAGTATTTTCAGGCTGAGTGTCTGTTATGTCTGAAATAGTGTTAGAGATGCTAAGAAAAAAGTGTTCCTGTGATTCCTTATCTGGATAGTGCCCCTGCAGATTGGAACAGCAGAAGCTATAACGTGTCAGGGGCATAAGCAGTGATTTTTCTTTTATTGCTGCAGCAGTAGATTAAACTGTGAACAAGTCAGTGTCTTCCTCTGTCCTGGGATGGCAGGTGAGATTCTGGTTATGTGTTGAAGTGGTCTTTGAAATACTCTTAAATCTTTTATGTGTTCAGATAAACAGCAAAACTGAAATGTCTTACTTACATCCATCTTAATGTAATTGTAGCTTGTAGAAAAATGAGTTACATGTTGAAAACTTAATTATGATTTTTCAAATAACACATGGGTAAAAGGTTCCACCTTTTCAAGGAGTAGAGAACCTGCCAGGAAACTCTTGTGAGACACAGGAGCAAGAGAGTGAGATTGGAAAGTTTGCTGCTCTCTTATGTTGGAGTTTTGCAATGGTAAAATGTCACTAAGTAGTGTCTACATATGAGGTGTGCAGCAAAACAGATTTTCCCTCCCATCCTGCCATGATAGAAATGAAGGGAATGAACGCAGGTTGAGTACAGACTCCTGTGGGAAGGAAAGATTTTCAGTTAGCATGGCAGGCAATCCTTTTCACAGGCTGTCTGTAGCCAAACAGTGGTCTCTGTAGGCATTGTACCCAAGAAAAAGCCCCTTATCTTTTACAACATCACTGCCTTCTGCTCAGGGTCTGTATTTCTTTCCCTGCAGCTTTTTCTGCTACCTCCTGGACCTCAGCACACAATGTGCCTGAAATGACAATTGGCTCCATTGTGTTCCGGGTGGCAGAAGGTGATATTACCAAGGAGGAGGGAGATGCCATTGTAAACATAACAAACCAAACCTTCAACCTCAAAACAGGTATTTTAATTGATATTATGTGTGAAAAAAGTATGTGTGCTTGCAAGGGCTGGGAAAGAAGGGGAGCAAGTGTTTTTCTTCAATGCTTTAAACCCTATTATTTGTTTCACAGTGTAGTTTCTGTTTTGCTTCTTAGGGTACAAAAGTTCAATCAAGGAGTGTCTGAAACTTTATTCACTTGTTAATCTATGTTACAGGATGGCATGTTTAAGACTTCCTTGAAGAAAGGGAAAGGGAAACTAATGTTATATATATAAAATCTTTTTATAGAACACCTCTCAGACTAAAGGAGGAGACAAACCTCAATGGGTTTTGACCTTAGTAAAACTTGTTAGGTACTCAAAACATCAATTGGAAAAAGTATATAAGGCTAAAATTTTGGCTACAGTGTTTTTCATCTATAATCTGTAATGATATCAGAATTGAGGTATTTTAGATGGGATGAGGCATACAGTTTTGCCTCAGATAGGACTTTAACAGCAGTAACAGTGGATTTATGTTGCTCTTCTCATTTAAGGTGTCTCCAGAGCAATTCTGAATGGTGCTGGAAAAGCAGTTGAAGATGAATGTAGTGTACTAGGTATGGTACAACATTTCTGACCTTTCCAAAGGTGTTAATGCATGACAGGGAGTCTCTTGGAATAGTTTCTCAGTACTGACTACTGTAGTTCCATCTGTATTATGCACTTTGTTACAGCAACGAGTTTTTAATCAGTTGATGTGATATTTGTAAAACATCTAATGAGGGAAGGAAAAGAAAAATTTTCAAGAGGAGACAGCTTCTAAGCATACATAAAGATCCAAATCTATTAGTTATTGCATTCTCTTATTCCAGTAAAGATTTCCATGATAAAAACAGAGTCAACGTTAAACAGAGCCATGAGCAAGGGGTGATGCTGGCAAAAATGTTAATAGATAAACCATCTTTCACTGGAAACAACTGTGTAGATGCAACTCCTTTTGTTATTTCTCAGTGAGAAGATGTTTGCTGTTGGCCTAAATAGTGACTCACTACCACATCCTCTGGGTGACTACTTTTCAGTTGTGTGAAGCTGGGTTCCTGCCTCAGAAGAGGCATATTTTTGTAGGCCAAATACAGCTGTTGGACAGCAAGTATAATGAAAGATGAGTAAAGATGGATGGGTATGTGGTTTAAAATGCTAGAAAATAAGGGAAGTGAGAAATATGCAGGTGTGGAGGTCAGCTTGGAAGATCAACTAAAGGAAAAGAATTATGTGGAAGAGATGCAAAGTAAATAAGCTTCTCTTGCACAGGCAAAGAGAGTAATTTGGGCTAAGTGGTCTGGAGGTAGATGGCATATTTGTGTTTGTGTGTGTGTGAAGGCAGAGTGCCAGTCTGCATGAAGTTCTCCAAGTTTACTGAGCAAAACAGATAAATAAACAACACACTAAACTTATTGGTCAAAGGAGGCAAATATTTTACAAAAATAAACAAAATGAGTTCTGGTGCCTTGGAAGGGAAAATTGAGCAAAGGGGCTGCTGACTTTGTGGAAGGAAACACGAACTTATCCTCAGGCATATTTGTCACCACTTTGTATTTCCTAATGGGAACTAGTACACCTCTATATTGAGGATAATTGTTGATTATTTTCTCCTACTTTTGTTTCAGGCCAGAAAACTGACAAAAACTATATCATCACCCAGGCAGGAAACTTGCCATGCAAAAAAATCATTCATTTTGTTCACCAGGAGGATATCAGGTCCCTGGTTTCCCAGGTGCTCCAGGAGTGTCATCTGCGGCAGTACACCTCTGTCGCCTTCCCAGCAATTGGAACAGGTCTGTGTCTCCCTTTTCTGAAAAAGGTTCAGTGCATGTGATCCTGCTGATCTCAGGGCCCAAGTGATGAGTTTGATTTATCTGGAGAGGTTTTTATTTGGTGAAAGTATATTTGGAAATATGCAGTCTTTAAAAATGTTATTAGAGGCTTATGAAATTAGCTAGAAAGCTTTACTCCTTACAGTGATCTAGTACATAAAGAGCATGAGTTTTCTTAAGCTATCACTTCCTTGCTAACAGGGATTCAAAGGTATGTCTGTGCTTGCTGAAGAACCTGCAGCCTGGTATGTGTGGGCAGCTCATCAGAGAATAGCCAGGGACCCACTTCTCCATTGCTGAAATCTGCAGATGATGGAAGTCTGGCCAGCAGCTGCACGAGTAGGGTTGATACAGATGGAACACAAACCTGTCAAAAAGCTCAGATTTGTTCCTCTTTCTTCTCTTGTTGTTTGCAGTTAGTTTGGTAGAAATCCCTGGAGTTGGAGAATCCAGAACTGCACCCCATGTGTGTGGGAACCTCTTGCATGTATAAAACCAGGCTTGCATTTTGTGCAAGGAATGGACTACTGGGCCACCGAGCAGCAGGCCTGTGTCCTATTAGTTACCTGAGCCATATCATCTCCATCATAACCTGATTGGTTGCCAAGCCAACAAAAGGAAACTTTTATTTTTCCCTTGCTGGAAAGGTGGTCCCCAACTTTCTTTTCCTGATAAACAGAAATTGCCAGCCTGACATTATTCTCAACCTGGTTATTATTGAGGTGATTGTGGGTATGTTCGTAGCTGTTCTTTTAAATATGTTTTAATCATCTGTAACAGTTATTAACACTTTTTAGAGCAAAACATCTGCAACTTTTTTCAGGAGAGGCACGCCGCAATCCAGCTGAGGTGGCTGACAACATGATAGATGCAGTAACTGACTTTGCAAAAAGGAATTCTGCTACATCTGTGAAAGCTATTAAAGTTGTCATCTTTCAGCCACATCTGATGAGTGTGTTCCAAGCAAGCATGCAGAAAAGAGAGAAGTCTACTGCAACACGATTCAAATCGTTGGTTTCCAAGGCATATCACATGGGTAAATGTAAGTAGATGTCACTTAAATACAGGTTCTAGATCAATCTGTTTAGCACCAGCTAATAAAGATTAATATTAATGACAATATTTATGTATTTCAATGTAGCACTCTGGAGCTCTGAGAAACATTCCCCAAAGGAAAAAACCAAAGTGGTTATGGAAAAGAAAATCGACCTTGCTGTTGTGCAGATTTGTGGTGAAAATAAAAGAGAAGTGGAAGAAGCTGAAATGTGGCTGAGAAGTGCAATTTCAAGAGAACAGTCTCAAACAGAAATTGTAGATGAGTCTATCTCTCATTTTGGTGAAGAAGAGAGTGAAGAACTGGATGATCTAGAAAATAAATTAAAAATTATTCTTGATTTGAAGAGTACCTCTATTGAAATTTCAGGGGTTACAAAAGATGTCTGCCTGGCTTCTTTAGCTGTTCATAAAATGATCCTCAGGGTAAAAGCTGCTAAAGAGGCCGAGGCAAAACTTTTACAAAATTCAATTGAATGGAAATATTTGGAAAAGGATTCTTATGTGCCCTTCAACAGTCTCACAAATGTGGAGTTGGAAAATGCTTACAAGGCAAAGCAGAAAACTATTGAAGTCACCATTGGTGAGCGAATATACACAGTGGATATGGAATGTAAGACTGCTGTGGATGCCCGAGGAAGACAGATGTCCATTATACGTGTTGACAAATCTGAGGGTCAGTAAAAGCATCTTGGCAGACTGATGTTGTTCCCATATGAAAACCTGGTTGCATCCAGTAAGAGAAAGGAGAAAGGAATTATGAGAATATTTAAACTATGTTAGGAGCTTTTTGCAGGTGCTTTTCTGGAGAATGTAGAAAGGAACTGAACTGGGAAATAAAAAAACCTTGTAGCTATTTAAAATATTTTGAAAAAAGAGTGATACATTCTGATGTTCTTAACAGACTTATTAGCAATAATTTCTTGTACCAATTGTCATTCTAGATCTTGGCTCACTTCTGTTCTTGAGCCATCCCTCTTCCATTTACTACTGGTCCTTTACAATACAAGGAGACACCTCTTTCTGAGTCATCCATAAGCAAGGTGTATGGACTTCTAGAAGGATTTATAGCAGGTCATGTTTAATTTTAAGCAGGGGATTTGAGTTGATCATGTTTCTTCTGCAGATCTAAAGTCAACAGTGCTCCCTCCAACGTGGGACCATATGGAAAATGAGCGACTCAAAATAGTGGAACTAAAACCAGACTCAAGAGAGTATAAGGATGTGCAGGAAAGGTTTCTGCAGACCTGTCTGTCATTCAAAATTGAAAAGGTAAAAGCAAGTCATCACTTCTGAGCATAAATAACTTGATGGCAAGTGATGAAAGATACTGATAACAACAGAAAAAGAAATGTCCCTGGGATTTCTAAAGTTGGACAAGTCTTTCTGGCTATCACTAACTTTATTCAGCTTTAATCAGTTTCATGTTGCAGTTGAGGTATTTGGAGCAGCTCTTAAGCAGTCACTTCTTCAGCAAATGGAGGGAATGCTCTTCCTTGGAATGGTTTTTGCTGTAGCAGAGTACATCTTTTGCCCACATAAGCCATGTGTGCTGTGCAGGTCCAGCAGGCACCTACCGCCTGGAAACCTCTGAAAAGCTCTTGTACTTTTTCCCAGGAAGTGTTTGTCTCTTGGTTTGGGCTGGGTTCTGCTATATGCCATGCCATGCCAAAGTTTGGAAGGATTTGACTAACTTATTTCATCATCTGGTATATGTGCATTGGAGCTAGGAGGGGAATCTTGGAAGCAGATTGAATGATTGATATGCTAATTTTTTCTCATGGCAGCAACCTACCACTTTCTTTCTTTCTGTCTTACTTTCAAACTTCACAGATTGAAAGGGTACAGAACGTATATTTGTGGAAAAACTACCAAATAAAAAAGTGTGAAATGGATAAAAAAAATGGCCACATAAATAATGAGAAGCTTCTGTTTCATGGGACGAGTCAGGAGTCATTAACCTTTATTAACGAACGTGGATTTAACCGGAGCTATGCTGGAATGCACGGTAACGTAACTTTCAAAACAACTCTTGTTTTCCTGTATAGGGCTAGGACTGATTTGCCATGACATGCATAGTCCTACCTTGTATGCAAAATTATATATTTGCTTGTATCTCCCTATTGCAAATGAAAAGCAGAGTTGTCCAGAGAGTCACAGGCTCTGAAGGTGGCAGATAAGGAATTGCTGCTACTGAAACCCTCTCAAACCTTTGCTTTTCTGACTACAGCTGCAAACTTTGGAAATGGAACGTACTTTGCTGTGAACGCCAACTATTCTGCCAATGACCTCTACTCTAAACCAGATGTGAATGGGAGAAAGTACATGTACTTGGCCCGAGTCCTTGTTGGAGAATATTCTCTGGGGAAAAAAGGATCAATTACTCCAGCAAAAAAAAATGGTGGCAACTCTGTAGATCTGTTTGATAGTTCAACTGATAACGTGAACCAGCCATCCATGTTCATAATTTTTAGTGACATTCAAGCTTACCCAGAATACCTTATCACTTTTACTAAGTAAGTGTTTTGATTGCAGTCACAACTGCATGTCTTTCAGCCTTTATGTAGGATAGAAACACCTGTAACAAAACACACAACCAAAATACTAAGGAGTTGTGTCAAAATCTGTCTTGATGTAAGCAATCTGGCAATTTCTGATCCTCCTGAAGCTTGTTTACACTTGGAGCAGCTGAATGTATTAACACTCGAGCACAATATTGTACTGCAATCCTCTTTTAGATTACATAGTGAGCCTTTGTACTGTAGCAGCCTTTCCACACAGCCTTAGGGCCTTCCTAACTGCTGGTGGGGAGTTGGAAGGGATAATGCAGCCATGGACTGTTCAGTGTTGCATTTCTGATGCCTTTTTACTCTTTGTGACAAACTCATAACGAATTATGTTAGCGCAGTTTTCAATAAATAAACCAGTTGTACTTAATGGCTTGTGTTTGTCTAAACCTCTTTGAACATTTAGCGTTGGTTTCTAACCAATGAACTTGACATTATAGATATGGATTGACTTGTTTTTAACAGAATAACTCTGCTGCTTTGCAGCACCCCCAACTTTGAAAAGCCCTTGGCTCCTCTGAATGTCCTGGGTTTGACTTACTTGGTTGTATGATTAAGACAAAATATCTTCCAATGCTTTGTTTATATAGTTAGTTAGGTTACTGTTAAAGTTTTACTGTGGGTTGGTGTGTCCATATGAGCAATAAGTACTGCAGGGTAACTGTGGCCAAGGGACACCCTTTCTAGGGAAGGTGGTGTGCAATAACATGAATCTGCAAGTCAAGTATCTCAGTAGAGCCATAAACCTCAGGCTGTGCATTTGCACCCATCCCATCATTCCTGTGACAGTTTTCTAACCACTGATAACTGGTGACTGTTGAAATCAACTGTGTTAAAATCAATTTAACCTATGGAAATCAAGGTATTGGTATGGGGGGCAAAAGTCTTAAGTTTTGCTTGTACAGTGAATAAACTTATTAAATTCCTGTAACAAATACCTGTGGCCAGTGGTTCATCAGTGTGCCAGGAGCCAGAGATGGCTCCAGGTGCTTCATTGCTGCTGATGGGTACTGGTACCAGTCTGATCATTCTCTCCAGGAGCCACTACTGAATCAGGCCTCAGCTTCCCCAGAGCCACAAAAAGCTGCAAAGGACACCAAGGTGTTTCTTCACCAGTACTTGCATTACAGGTGCCTAGGGCATCATGCCTGGAGCAGAAACCTGTCACCCTGGGCTTTGTGCAGGTCTTGAGTGACAGATGCTGCTTCTCCAAATGGGTTTATTCTAACAGGCAAAGGCAAGAGGCAGGAGAGTACAAAGGGACTGAGAATCATTGAATAGCCTGAACTGGAAGGGACTCACAAGGATCATCAAGTCCAGCTCCTGGCCCTGCACAGGACACCCTCAGAGTCACACCATGTGCCTGAGAGCATTGTCCAAATGCTTTGTGGATGTTGTCAGGCTTGGTGCTATGACCACTTCCCTGGGGAGCCTGTTCCAGTGCACAACCACCCTCAGAGTGAAGAACTTTTTCCTGATATCCAACCTAAATCTGCCTTGACACAACTTGTTCCTGATCTTGTCCTTCTGGCAGCAGTGATGTGGACAATGTAAAATCTTTCTTATGGAACCATGTTCTTTGGTGTTTGATCTTTGTACACTTTCAAGTTTAATCAACAAGAAAGGAGATTTCATCCAATAAACAGGTAGCTAGCAAATAAGCTGATGTCCAGGTATTAGGAAAACAAATTACTTGTTAGTAGATTTGCCTTGTTAAGGTTTAGGACTCAACATGTTTCAGTGACTTGAGACTTAGGAGCAGGTTAACAAAGCTTGAGAAGGAGGATTTGCCACCGATAGTGGGCATAAAAAATGCAGAATTTACAGGCCACAAGGACATTTGGCAGAAGCACCAAGATAAGGAAGGAACAAAGACAACTCAACATGCATGCTTAATCAGCTCTTAGTGAGTTAAGGTAATTCCAACAAGGGGAGATCAGGACCACCAACGCATGGCCCACGGAGTCAAAAAAAACCCACTGACCCAAAAGAAGAGAAAGACTGAGCATGTGAACTAATTGGAATGAGAAGCAAGAGAATCATTGTTATGAATTACAGTCGAGGCCAGGAGACATTTCTCCCTTTTATAAGTCCTTATTAAAGATCAGCTCTGGGTGGGGGCGCCAGGGGCTGCACACACCACCGCAGCTTCCGCTGGACGACGCAGAGGAGGAGGAAGCAACTCTGTCTCACGGCAGAACTGGAACTTTTTTCCTCGCAGGGTCCAATGGAGAGTCAGATATCGGCTCCCAGCTGGGCGGCTCTGACCAGTCCAGGTCCACTGAATTACGGTGAGGGACCGAAGAGTCTCCGTTGGCGTCCTGGCGTCCTCTCTGCTCTGCCGGCTTCGGGGTGTCACTTGTAGTCCGGGGTGCTGCATTGGCTCGTTATTTAGGGTTTTATTTCTTTTTCTACGGAGTTTTCCCAAATTTGCATGGATCCCCGGAGAATCTTGGGAAGAGCAGCTGTGTCCCCCGACAACGCAAGGGGGAAGGGGGTACAATGGGGCTGGGTAGACATTAGCAACTGAATAACCTGAGCTAGCAGAGCTAGGTGAGCAATCAGGAGTGATTAACATTTGTAAAGGCTTTTGGTAACAACACACAAACTTGATGCTAGAAGAAGGAAAAAAAAAACCTTCTGGGTGAATTTTATTCCTTACAATCATTACCAACAGAAGATAGAATACTAATTAATAAGAGAACTAAGTAACTTGTAGCCAATGAACATTAATACCTTTTTTTGCTAAAATGTACAAAGAGTGAAAAGTTTTGGAGGTCACCATGCTGGCTTTGTGGATTTGCCACCCAGCCGCTCTGTGCAGAACTATAGAAGAATCAAATGCCTCGACTCCGTGCGGGGATTGGCCTCTTGCACAGCGGGTGGAAGAACTTCTCTTGGGACAACAGCGAGAGAGGCTGCCAGCCCCCGCAGAGGGGCAAGCCGGGCACTGGATAAGGCGAGGGAGGTGCTTTGGATGTTTCAGGGGCCGAGGAGCGGAAGGGCGCAGGTGTGAGGCTGTGCCTGGGGGGCCGAGCAGGCGGCCTGGGCAGGGCGATCGCGAGAGGCGGCAGCGGAGACCCCGCGGGCCAGGCAGGTGCGTGCCGGGAAAAGGCGCTCCCTGGAGCTGGGAACCGAAAGCGATAACGAGCGGGAGAGGAGCCGCGGGACAGCCATGGAGGGGCAGTGCCTGTGCGCCTTCCCGCTGCTGGTGCGGGGGGACTGGGGCCCCGCCGAGCCCCCGCCCGCGCTCAGGAAGAAGCTGCTCTGCTACTTCCAGAGCCAGAAGCGCTCGGGGGGCGGCGAGTGCGAGCTGCGGACCGGGACCGACACCGGGACCGGGACCGGGCACATCCTCGTCTGCTTCGCCCGCCCCGAGGGTGAGCGGCCGGGCCGGGGTGGATCGCGGTGAGGGGACCCAGGGAGGGCGGGGGCCGGGACATGGGTTAGTGTGTGGGCTCCCTGCGGAGGTGTTGGGGTCGTAACTCACAAGTCTAAATTCTCTGCAAGTTAAAAGATACGTACTAATTTAGTTAGTAATACGGTGTAATAATATATCCCATCTGGTACGTGATGTGCAGTATCTGTAATATATAATATGTCGTATACACCCTCTACTGTGTAATATAGAATAGACTGTATGTAAGCATGGTGTGATTCTTGCGGATGCCCTGTGCAGGTCCAAAAGTTGGACTCGATGATCTATGTGGGTCCCTTCTAACTCAAAATATGATATTTACTTATATATGCTTAGATTTGGTGCCTAGTACTAGCCTCTGGATTGTGTTTGGCATAAAGGCTGTAAGCGAATAAATATATCCTAGGAGGATTATACTCATCTTGATGTACAGTAGTATTCTCTAAACTGCACTCAGAATAATAAATTTTATGTTAATCTAACAATTAGATTAGTTACATATATATATATAAATATGGCATCTGTAACATGCACGTATTTTTAGAAACTTGCAGCAAGCTGGAAAGGATTTAGCTGCGGTTAAATGTATACATACACATGCACGTGTGTGCAGAAGTACACAGATACCTATACACACACCTATATACAAATTTTCCTTTTCTTGCCTTAACATGCTTCCCAGTTGCTGGTTCTCCTGGCTGGTAAGTTCAGGAATACAGCCCCAGCCATTTCGGCACTGTCTGGAAGAGGATGTTAAAGGCGTGGGGGGACTCTCCGGGTACCACCATGAAACCCGTGAGAGAGCCGAGTTTTGCCTCTCTGGCGGTTCTTGGCGAGAGTAATGCCCTCTGCTGTTCTCCCGGGCTCTTTCCAGGGAGGAAAGCCTTGTGCATACTGCGCCAGTGTTCGGAGTTCAAAGCGCGTTCCTTTCGCGGGACAGTAAATTTGTCTGTCCTTGTTCCGGCCAAGGCGAGGTTCATTTTCCCGGGCCGGGAGGGGCACAGCCAGCTCCCCGGGGATATTCGATCCCTCTTCAGCCGTGCGCTGCGGGCAGGGAAAGGGAGGGAGCTGGTCCGGCTTTTGCCGAGGGCAGGGGTCGGGTGAGCAGCGGTAGCACTCTGTTACCAGTATTGGTGTTCTCGCTTGTTTTTCTTACTTTATTACTGTTTGTAATCTATTGTTCTCATCTCGTCCTGCAGTATTTGACGTTTTTGTGCCTTTAATTCTCCTCTCCATCCTGCCACGGCGCGAGGAGTGGGGAAGGAGGGGAAGTGAGCGAGCAGCGAGGTCTAGCACGTTTCAGTGGAAACGATGAATTGCAGAATATCATTCCTAAACTGCGACAGTGTCCTAATGATGGGAAAGTGCCATGCAATGTAAAGATGTGTTTCCATTCAGATTTTCACAGGGCTTTTTTTGGTTTTATTTAGTCAAGCAACGAGTTCTTGAGAGACACTCTCATCAGTTGCATTTGGGAGGAGAAGGAAAATTGAGGTTGATTGTTACAGACCCTGAAACAGCACTAGCTACTAAAGAAGAGACATTTGAAGAAAAGTCAGTTCCCACAAAGGTGAATAAAAGTTGTAATCCTAACCAGAGCTTTGAAATAGTGGGGAGAGTGTCTAATCTGTCATTGATATTTGGCTTTCATTTTATTTTAGGTTTTGGATGCCATGAGCAACCTTCAAACAAAAGGTAAAATGTTATCCATCACTGTGTGCTTATTCTTCATAAAACAAAAATGTTGGTGTTTTTTCTCCACACAAGGGTTCCAGTTCTCCATGTTGTCATCTATTTTTTAGTTATACTGGAGAGGAACTTAGAAATCTTCAGATGCTTCTCTCAGTTGCTTCGTTGGGTCACCCTTGCTTTCATTTTTTGATTTTTGGTATTTTCTTCATTGGACAGAGTGGAGGAGATGATGCCTTCAGCAGTCGAGTAGCTAGCATCTGAAGATCTGTTCCTTCTTATTTAATTAGTTTTCTTCTTGTTTATGGTGGTAGGCCTTCAAAGGCAGCTGTGTTCTGGAAATGTTATATGTTTGGTATCAGTAGTTTTTGTACCTCGGTGAGCAGGCAGAGCCAGCCTGTTGGTCATTCCAGTTTGGAGGTTTTCTCACACCTCCACCCTCATCTGTCTGCAAAGCTTGCCTCTGGCAGACACTGGACTTCTGGGATACTCAGTGGGCACCTCTGTTCTATTTTCTGTTTGCAAAATGTAGTTGCATCCGTGTGAGCCCTTTGTGCACATGGGCCCTCCAGCGCTGTCGTGCTGCACTGGTGGCAGGGCACAGTGGTCATCAGGAGGCTTTACATCAAGTCACACAAAGCTGCTTGTGGCCTATGGTGCCTATGGATGTCTTGAGCTGTGTTCAGGCTTGTTTTGCCTGCACATGGGCTAAGAAACAGATGCAGAGGCTGCAAGGTCTCTCCCAAACCTTACCGACATCTGAGCAGCTGTGGCCTATTATCTATCTCAGTGGATTTTAGTTTAGTCTCTGACTCAGGGACATTCCAGTGACCTTGGACATGTTTACTCAGGTCTGTTTTTGTGCCACCAAAGAAGCTGCCTGCAGCCCTGCAGAATATTGTATCTGGGCTGTTTTGGATCTCAAAATGTTCAGTGGTACCCTACAGCATTCATTTGGTTAACAAAGTCTTTTCTTGGGAAAGAAAAGGAGAGGAAGGGTAAGAAGAATCTGTTTGTTCCAGGAAACGTGTACCACCATTTTATGTGGCTTATCTTTCTGCTACAGATGATACAAAAGCCTTGAAGAAAGCAGAGAGTTCTGTTCCAAACAATGAACTGCAGGAGAAGGTTGACTCTGCAGAAGCCTCACCTTCGGTGGTATTGGAGAACATAGAGAGATGCAGTCCTGACTGCTTACAGATGCTGTTGGAGAACATCAGTGGCCTGACTATAGATGCTGACTTCACTGTTGAACTGATACCTGAAATAAATGCTGCTGTAGCTACTTTTATAAAAAGTATTGGTAAGACAGGATGACACCATTGTTAATGTCCACGTATAAGCATGAGTAACAGCTTTCAGAGCTTGATTCCACTCCCACTAGGGATCCAGACTGTTTTTAAAAAGTATCTGGATAGCAGTCTCTCAAGAAAATGTCTTCTATACAGCTCCACAAAAGTACCTATGATCCAAATGTTATACTGAAAAAAGAAAATTGTGGCATTTTTATTAATTGAAATTGGACAAGAATGTTTTGTAGTTTCCATCTTAGTTTGGATTAGATGAAGAAGAATTAAAAATGCACTGAGTGTGGTGATTATATAGTCTCCTTTACAGACAACAGTATACTTGTGAGATGAGAACAGAGACATAGTGGTAGTGAATATCAGAGAGTGACATGGTTGTGTGCTTTTCCCCTTTTCTATTGCAACGCAGAGCTCTTTGGCACCAGAGACAGTTTTGTTCCAAATACAGGGAGCAGACTCTGCTCATTTCTCTGCCTGAATTGATAGCCAGGGCTGATAATGACACAGGAAAACACAGTCAGTTCACATACTGCTCTTCTGTTTACAGATACTAAGGAATTTGTCGAAAAATGTTCACAACACAAGAGAATCAGAGAATTCAAAATGACTGCCAGGCTTCTGGAATCGACACAGAGCATCAAGGCTGAAAACCTCCCAGAGAGCATTTCCACAGATTTCCTCACAGTGTACTTTGAGAGCGCACGGAATGGAGGGGGGCCTGTGTCAGATGTCCAGCTCTTCCCTGAGGAGAACTCAGCCATCATTACTTTCTGTGACCACAAAGGTAACACTGTCCTTTGCCTGACCAAGGTACTCACAGGCAGATGACCTGAAAGGAAATTACTGCAAATGTGGGCATTAGAAGAAGCCTGGCTTTCTGTTGTTGAAGTCAGTGTACACTATCCTGTTCCTAGAAGTGCTCTGGATGTAGAAATACGGCTGCTTGTCTAGGCCTTCAGTATCTATTGGTTGGTTGTTTGTTTTGTTTTTTTTTGTTACCAGAGATTCATTTTAATACCTGCCTTGTGCATGGGTTTTTCTCACTGGTGTTTTTTCCTCCATTTGCAGAGGTTTTTATATGCAATATAAAACCAGTTGTACTCACAGTTAGAGGGACAGAGAGGAATCTTTCAATGACTTCAGCACAGGCAGTTAACTTTCAGAAACTAAATAAGGTCAAATATCCTCATTTCAAGCTAATTAAGTCAAATGTCTTCATTATCAGGGAAGAACATAGCTAAAGAACAATCTTCTTACTATTTCTTGCATTCTTTGAATCATTGTCCAGTTTTTGTGCCAGCACAACTTCCGGTAAATATCTATTAGGCTCAAACTTACTTTGAGAAAAGGGTTTATCTGCCAGGTGATTTTCTTATGACTCTCAGGATTTTCTGAAGAATATTTTGTGCATTAAATTAAAATGTAATTTGTATCGTTGCAATGAGTTTTAAGTTCCTGCAAACATTATCATTTCTTTAATTTGTCCATTCCAACAAAAATGGAAAAAAAAAAGTAAAAATGCACTGGCACTAAGAGTTTTATTTTAAGTTGAGGATAAAGGAGTATTTTGTAGCAGCATGTTGATAAGGCCCTGCTCTGTGGTGGAGTTTCCTTGGGAAATGAGCAAGGTGTAGCTCTGCATGGGAATGCACACATGATGATATTTACCAAACAAGTTGGAGCCAAGTGTTTTATCTTGTCCCCTGCAGAGTAGTTTGGAAATCAGAAAGACATAAAAAACTTTGAAATGAAAGAAAAAAAAAAAGAAGAATCAGTGTAATGGTTCAAAGAAAGAGACATTAGCCTGATTTGAAGTTGATGATAAATGTTTGTTTATATGTATGTGCACTAACTTTTAGATCTAACCACGGTCTTGGAAAAGCAACATTTACTGGATCGGACGCTGATTTCTGTGCATCCATATTACCACTCCCTGGGAACAGCTCTGTATGGAGAAGAAAGGCCAGCTGTCAAGAGGCCAGACCCCATTGGGGTGCCACTAGACCCGTATGTATGGCAGTTTTTACAAAGGCATGCCAATCTGACCCAAGACATAAACCAGGAAATGGCAGTGTGCCATTCTGAGCTCCAATGGCCCCAAGCAGACTGTGCAAACCCAGAAGTTATGTTGTGCCCATCACCACTTCTCTGCAAGCAGAAAAAGCCAATGCTTAAGTTTCTCAAGACATGGCAGCAAGATGCTTCCACTGAGTTCTCGCGTATCATGGCACGTTACACAGCTATAAAATGTAAAGTCAATTCATCAGGTTGGAAAGATGTGAAAAAAAGGTTGTTGAAAGATGTTGCTCTGACCATAACTGATATTTCTGAGGAGATGGTGGTGATTGCAGGCAACAGAGCAGCAGTGGACAGTGCAGAGAAATATGTGAGGGAATGCATGAAGAAAAGTGAAAGGGAAAAACAGAGCATAGAAATTTCAGTGTCAGTGATCCCAGGGAAGTATGCTGTGCTGCAAAATGCTGGGTTAGAAGAGAATATTCAGAAGAAATATCCATGCCTAAAGCTCTTTTATGATGACAAAAAAAAGGCTGTTCAATTGTGTGGACTACCTGCAGAAGTATATAAAATCAAAGCTGACTTACTGGAAAAGGTATTGAGTGTGCCATGTACATCAGTTACCATTGATCCCCATGTTTTTCACTATCTACGCTGTGTAGACAATAAAAAGACCTCACATATGTTATTCATTAGGGAAAAAATTAATACTTTTTATGAGCTTCAGGATGAGACTGTGTTGCTATATGGAGATGCTCCCAAAGACCTTCTAGAAGCAGAAAAACAAATAAAAACAGGTTTAGAATACAAGAGCATCAGTGTGGAGGATGGTGAAGTTATTAAAAAGGATGAGTGGAAGAATCTTCTTCTTTCCTTGCTCAAGACATATAGTTCTTCCCAGGAAATTGTCTTCACTTGGCAGTCTGTTGGAAGAGAAAAGAAAATGATTATTGCTGGCTTCTCTAAGGCTGTAACAGAGGTTTATCAGAGACTTAATGCTTTTATAGATAGAAACACACTCATTGAAAAAGTGATTCCAGCTAATTCAGTGCTGGTAGTGCAGTTTGTAGAGAATGAGAAGTCTGGTGTTTGTGAAGAATTGAAGAAGAAAGGTGTGACAGTACATTTAGACAGCAAGACACCATGTATTTCCCTGAGGGGCCCAAGATCAGATGTGCTGGAAGCATTCATCATGTTTGAAAAAATTATCTCATCCCTTTACTCAAAAAATGTACCAATTGATAAACCAGGGGCAAAGGAGTTCTTCAATGAGAGGAAAGATTTATGTGTTTTAGAAGCAAAGCAGAAATTTGGCTGTTTCATTAGGATTAAGGACGAGAAAGAAGAAGAAGGAGAGGAACAGAAGGGTGGAAAAGCTGGTGATGAAGTGAAAAGAAAGATCTACTATGAAAAAAACCTGCTAGGTGGAATTGTGATAGGAGTGTATAAAGGTAACTTGTGTGACTACCCTGTTGATGTTGTGGTGAATGCATCTAATGAAGACCTAAAACACATTGGTGGCCTTGCTGATGCCCTGTCAAGAGCAGCTGGCCCAGCACTGCAGGAGGAGTGCAATGAGCTGGTGAGGAAGCTCGGGAATCTCCAGCCCGGCTGCGCGGTGATCACGGGCGCCGGGAACCTGCCCTGCAAGAACGTCATCCACGCTGTCGGGCCCAGGTGGAACGAGAAGGAATCACAAAGGTGCACGTGGTTGTTAAAAAAGACAGTGAAAAAATGTTTACAACTGGCTGAAATATACAATCATTGTTCCATAGCTTTGCCTGCTATAAGTGGAGGAGTTTATGGCTTTCCACCACAGATGTGTGCAGATTCAGTTGTGTCCTCCATCAAGGAGACCTTGGAAGAATTAGTGGAGGACAGCAGCTTGAAGGAGGTTCATCTTGTGAGTAATTCAGAGGAAACTGTTCAGGTTCTTGGTGAGACAGTAAAAAAAGTATTTTCATCTAAATCATTCTCCCCAAAATGGCTGATGCTGAAAAAAATCAAGAAGGAGAATAGAAAAGGGGATCTGAAGATGGTTACAACAAATGAAGGACTTTGCATACGAGTGGAGAAGAAAAATATTCAGGAAGCCGTGGTAAGTCTTTACTTTTCTGACTCCTTTCAACTTGATGGTAAGATCTTTCAATTGAAATGAAAAAAGAAAGACAGTAGGTTTTACAAGTCTTGCTACTTAAGGAAAGAAGAGCTGTGTGTAGCTAAACAAGCATGCAAGCTTGCAAAACTTAAATGTCGGTTGAGATCTGTGACTGCAGCTGTTTCTAGAGAGCAGTTGTGAATTTCAGGAAGTTAAGAAGTTTCAATTCCCAGCTAGATCTTATTTTCCAGATCTATAGCCAACATGTAAAAGAGTTTGCTTTTTTTTTTTTTTCCCTAAAGGGGAAATACTAAAGTACTTTGTAAAAGTAGCTGTCTTGGTTGGATATTAGGGGAAATAGGTATTTTGGGTATCCACTGGCATCTTGTTTCCTTTGCTGTGTGTTGCATTGGCAGGGCTGTTAATCTTGGTGCACATTTTTGTCTGAATTCTGCCTATAACTATTTTTGTTGTAATTTTGTTGCAGACAGATGTTGTCGTCAACAGCATTGGCACAGATCTGCAGCTTGGCGTGGGGCCTCTTTGCAAAGCCTTGCTGGAAAGAGCTGGACCAGCTCTCCAAGCTGAGTTTGACAAAGTGAAACAACAAAGTCAGGTTGCTGCTCCTGGGACTGTGCTCTGCACCAGTGGATGTGCTATGGCCTGCAAGTCCATCTTTCATGCCATACTACTCAAGTGGGGTGGAGGACAGACAGAGAAGGTATATTTTAATTATTAACCCCCCATCCACCCTAGCTACATATTTATTTGGGATCTGTCCTGAAATTTCAGGTTTAAACATATTTAATTTAGATGATTTGACTCCAGTTTCTTCCATTGGAGTGACCCTAAAAGATGCCTTGATGCACTCAGAGCTGCTTGTCTTACCAGTTTCTTTGGAACTAATAATAAATGATGCCTTTAGAAAAAAAAGTACCTTTGCTGTGTTTTACAGGCTCTAGAAAATGTAATCAATATCTGCTTGAAGAAAACTGAAGAACTTGGACTGAAATCGATCACTTTCCCAGCTATTGGGACTGGAGGATTTGGATTTCCTAAAACCATTGTTTCTAAGTTAATGGTTGATGTGGTGTTCAGGTTCAGTAGCAGTCACATTCGGAAGAATCTCCAGGAAGTTCATTTTCTCTTGAGTCCACAAGATATTGATAACATTCAGGTAGTTCTTCTTAGGACAAAGCTCTTTGTAACATACTGCTCTAGTTACACTTTAATAATCTGTGTTACTTATACTGCTTTCTAAGGGAATAATTTGGCACTATCTTACTGCTGTGGGCCAGTGACAATGGGATGTCTTTCCAGTGTCTCTGAAATACCAACTCTCAGCAAGCTGAAGCTGCAGACAAAATTGGCCTTGCTGTTGGCACCGTGAATGCCTGTAGCTGCTCCCTCATCTTTTGACAGAGGAGTTCTAGCAGTGCAGAGCTATCTTTTATCACACTGTCCACACTGGGTCTGCCGCTGTTGTTAACACTTAAATATGACTATAAAATGTGTGAAGTGCCTCAGAAGAGCTACATGTTAATGTTAATTACAGAAACTGTGAAATACTGTCTTGCATACTTTCTTTTCTCTTAGGCTTTTACCACTGAGCTAGAACTTAGGGCAGATGAAAGTTGCAATGCCACAGCAGCACAGCCAAGTAAGTTGTGTAGGGGTGGGACAGAATGTAAATACTGTTAAATGGTTTTATGTGTGTCAAGAAACAGAAGAAATATCATCAGGGCAATTGCATTTTTTTTTCTCCTAATGGACTTGCATTCTTAAATGTCACTTGTAAAATTCTTAGGAGGAATTTCTTTTGTTGAGGGCATGCTGAACCCTCAGTGAGGCCAGTCTTACCAAAACAAAGAGGGTGTTCTGATAGGAGAAACAGTAGTTTGTCCTGCTCAAAGCATACAAGAACTTGGAATCACTTGGCCAGATGAGCCATAAATAACATGTATTTCTGTAGCTTTAATCTCCTACATATATATTTATATATACAGAGTGGATAATTTCCTTTCCATTTATTAATTGACGCTTGTGGTACACAATACGCAAAACATGAATGTATTGCATCAAGGACAGAGGCTTACTTGTAAGGGTATAAAGCTCTCCCTCCTCTGCTGCTGAGTATCAGAGAGATGAGGTTAAGAGTGGGCAGATAAAATATGAGTTAGATAAGTTTAGACTAGAAGAAAGGAACAGTTTTATATCCATGAAGGTAAATAGGAAATAACTTACAAAAGAGATGTGATCTGATCTCCATTACTGGCAACACTTAAGCTGGATGCTCCATTTCTTGTAAGAATTTATTCAGGAAACTGTTACAGAGCTGGTCAGATCAGATAAACCCTGAAGCCATTTTGTGAATTCACATTGCATACATTTACAGGAATAGAAATGGTTTCACTTTCATAGCATTTAAACAGGAAGAATACTGTGCCTCTTAGCTTTCAGAAATGGAACAAAAACAGAGACACTCTGCATCCATCAAACTTTTCTAGACTATATTCCTTAAAAGGATAAGTAAAAATTTCAATCAGTGGAAGAGAATAATATTCCAGACTGAAGGAGAAGTGATTAAATGTATTTTTCTTTCCCTTGCAGATTCCATTAGGCCTGTTTCTGATGAACAATTGGGAGTTCATGAAATGAAGGTTGGTTCCATCACACTCCAAGTAGTTAGTGGAGATATTACCAAGGAGGATACAGAAGTTATTGTAAACATATCAAATCCATCATTTGATGCCAAAACAGGTATTATATTGAATATGTAGTTCCTTAGCAATAAATCTGGGCTACTTTTTAGAGGGGGGTACAGGAAAAAATTGTTCACAAGGGAAACTTTTATGAAGCATTTTTCAGATGAGAGATAGAGTTGTGATTAGTCAGGAAATAGATCTAAAACAGGTTTTTTACATATCCTGAATATTTGATTTGGTTTCCAAACAGAAGGCATCTGACCATATTTTTCTTGCTTAAAACCATAAATGTTTAAATGGAATTTTTAGATTAAGTGTAATTCTGAAAAAAATGCACTTAGCCTAAAATGTTTCACTGTAAGACAAAGCCCTGGTTAAGTAAATTGCCCTGTAAGAAGCAGAGGGTTTTGACATAATTATGAATTATAAGTGTGAAAGATACCAAATTATGTAGTTCAAAGCTGTTGGAGAGTTTGGTGAGGGGCATATAGGTTTGGTGAGTGAAACAATGAAACAGGAGTTGTTTTTAATGACTTCTAATCAGCAGTGAAGGAAATGTTCTCTCTGCAGCTGGTGCAGTGTGTCATGGACAGTACTTAGGGAACCTGTCAAGGTTTTGAGCTTTGTGGTATCTTGCCATACAGGAATTTAGTGTTTATGTAGAGTACAGAAGTTGGGTAGAGTTTTGAATAAAGATAGTTAAGGAGACTTAATAACTGTGTGTTCTTTGCTTGTGTGATTTAAGGGGTCTTCAAAGCAATTATGGATGCTGCTGGTTCCCAGGTAGCAGATGAATGTGCTCAATATGGTATGTTGAAGCATACTATTTTTTTGATCATTCCTTTTTTTTGTTGTTGTCATTCTCTCTGAAAACTTAAATTTTCTTTACAATTCTCTACTTTGATGACATAATTATTTTATCTGAATAGCAGAGCTTTCACTTTTAGGAACTTTGAAAAGTCCCCTTCTTGTTCTGATGTATACCTTGAGAAATCTTGTTTTCATAGTTGTTTAGCATCAACTAAAACATCAGTGTGTTACACACTTTATTCTCATACTGGATCCAAAACACAGCCCTGTACTGGCTACTAAGAGGAAAATTATCCCAGCTGAACTCAGGACAACCCTGTTCATAAGTTCCTCCATAGTCTGCATTCAGCCAAACCAGTAGAGCAGTAAAATTCCAGCTCACTGTGGTTGGCCTCTACAAGTACAGAAAGGCACATTTTAGGTGCATAACCAAAATGTGCCTGCTCTGAGTCTGGAAACTGACTTTCAAGATGGAGTTTCCTGGATTTTTTCCCAGCCTTTGGCTCTGTAGGAACATTTATATATACACACATATATCATTAACTTCCAATGAGGCTAATGACTCTGTTCTTAGAACACTAATTATTCTTTTCTTCTATTTCAAAGAGCTGTTTTTATGTCTTTCTAATCTCCAAACTACTCTGTAGGGGACAAGATAAAACACTTGGCTTCAACTTGTTTGGTAAATATCATCATGTGTGCATTCCCCTGCAGAGCTACACCTTGCTCATTTCCCAGGGAAACTCCACCACAGAGCAGGGCCTTATCAACATGCTACTATGAAATACTCCTTATCCTCAACTTAGAATAAAACTCTTAGTGCCAGTGCAGTTTTACTTTTTTTTTTTCCATTTTTCTTGGAATGGACAAAGTAAAGAAATGATAATGTTTGGGGAACTTAAAATTTCATTACAATGATCCAAATTACATTTTAACTTAATGTACAAAATATTCTTCAGAAAATCCTGAGGGTCATAAGAAAATCACCCAGCAGATAAACCTTTTCCTCAAAGTAAATTTATCAGCCTGATTTCAGTGCTTGCAGAGCATCTTACAGTCGTTACCTTCATGATCTGTGAGGTGGTTTGGAACTCTCTGCACATCAGTCCACTCATCCTCACAATATGACTCCATTTTGTAAGCAATCATGAGTGCTCTGAGAAATCACAAACATCTTTTTAAAAATTCCATACCATTCTTAGATCAGTTGGTCATAATCTTAATGATATTATTTTAACCACTCGGCTCTTCTGCAGAGTAAGAATTCAGGCTTTTAAGGAAAAAGTGGCATAAGAAAGGTTTTCTCATATAAATTAATTTGGCATGCCTTTATATAGAAGAGAGATGTATTCAAAGTTATCATAAATTCTTATATTGTACTTAATAGAAAAATATTTTGTAGCAGAGATCTTAGGAAATTAGAAGACACACATTTACTTCAATTAATTTCTCAAACTTTGCAGAATATTTACAAAGAAAACCAGAATCAATAAACCCACAATAAAATAGTTTACATTGGATTTCTTTCCACTCTATTTCTTTTCACTTGTAGCACCAATATAACAATCAGTATTACCAAAAGAGATTGCCACTTTGTAAATATTATGACTTCTGCTTTTTCTCTCTTCCAGCTAGGCAGTATCAAAATGGCTTTATTACTACACGTGGTGGGAACCTGTTGTGCAGTAAAATCATCCATTTGATTACTGATAACCAGGTGAAGAGTCAGGTCTCCAAAGTGCTTCATGAATGTGAACGAAGGATGTACAAATCTGTTGCCTTCCCAGCTATTGGAACAGGTTTGTGTTTTCTTGGGAAAGCAATGTGTGATGGGGTAGTTCAGAAACAGACAAACTTATTATGGGTAACAGCAGACTTGCACAAAAACTGTTCACTGATACAGGCCTTTTATTTTTGTTTAGGTCAAGCAGGACAGAGTTCAGCCAAGGTGGCTGATGAAATGTTGGATGCTGTAGTGGAATTTGCAAGACAAAAATCAGTACAGCATTTACAGACAATTAAGATTGTGATCTTCCAGACAAATATGCTCACAGACTTTTATGAAAGTATGAAGAAAAGAAAAGATTCAAATTCATCCACAATGGAATTATGGTTATCTATGTTAAAATGTAAGTTGGTGTGTTTTCTGCATGCGTGAGCAAATAAAACTGAAGTTCTTTTATTTACAACTAATAATTCACATATTTATCCACAGCCTTTTTAGGGGGCAGAAAACAATCTTCTGAGAAGAAAAAGTTCATGATTTTGGAGAAGAAAGTTGATTTAGTCACATTTCAAATTTGTGGAGAAAGCCAAGAAAAGGTGGATGCAACTGAGTCCTGGATAAAAGATTTAATTTTAAAGGAACAATTTGAAAACACTATTTCAGATGAGGCAATTGAAAGTTTTGATGAGGCACAAATTGTCGTTTTGGAAGCTCTGCAGAGAAGAAAACAAGTCACCATTCAGCTTTTAAATAAGCTTTCTCCCCCTCAAATTAAAATTTCTGGTATTAGCAGGGATGTCTGTTCTGTTTCTCTAGCAGTTCAAGAAATGATCCAAGAAATTAAGTCTACTGAAGAAGAGCAATCCAAGGCAGAACTGCTTCATAATCTGGTAGAATGGAGGTATCCAGGAAGCAATGATAGCTTTGTTGCTTTTGATAAACTGACAAATATGCAGCTGGAGCGTGCCAAGATGGCTAAAAAACTACATCTGAATGTCAAAATTAAAATGAAGAACTACCAGGTGGATTTGAATACTCTAAAAGCTACTGATGACCAAGGAAGAACTATGAACCTTCGACGTGTGATAAAGGATGAAGGTAAATGACACTTCTGTTAAATAAAAAAACTTGGATAGTTATTATTGAATATGATTTGGATAAATGCAAGCTCAGGTAGCCCAAAGAAGTAAGTATTCCTTAGCTTTTTTCCCTTTTTTTTTCCCCCTCAGCCAGCAGTTTTTGAGTTTCATAATCAGTGGGAAGTATGAGAGAAATCAGAACATCAGTTTTAAGTGCAAATATTACCTGCATATATGTGATGGGTGAGCATAGATTTCATGTTTAAATCTGACAAAGGAAGTGGTGTATGAAAAATACATAAAATTCTTCTGGGTTTTAAAAGCTTGTTTTAGTTAAATATTGGTATGGAGATAATTAGGCAAAATGTAAAGCCTTTACAGTGTATTACAGAGCCAGTTTGGAAGAGCAAGAGTACTTGTTGAATGAAGTATTGCAGAAGGTGCTGTCCTCTTGGTCCTCTCTATGTAGGTGTTTTGTGAGATGTGCCTCAGGAGCTGAGCTAGTTGTCTGACATAATAATGCAACCTCTGTTTTGCAGATATGCAGTCAATAGAGCTCCCTAAGGAGTGGACAGACATGCAAAATGAACATGTCAAAGTGGTGAAGCTCAAGCCATCACAGCCTGAATATACAACAGTTGAGAAGATGTTTGGGACAACATGTCCTGACTTTACCATAGAGAAGGTGATATCACATGGGGTGGGGAGGGGGAAAATGTCAATGCTTGGGTGAGAAACATTAATATGCTTCCTAAATATTTGCTTATAAGGTGTCTGCAACCCAATACACCTATTGTATGTCAGTCTCTCCAGCACTGTACAGGCTGAATATAAACCAAAGCATGTTTCCTGAGAGCTGTTCTGCCATTCTTGCTCTGTAATGGTACAAAAGCAGTGACTGTCAGTCTTCAGGCTGACTCTTTATTCAGTTGATGTGGTATTCACTAGTTAATATGGTATTTCCAATTAGAAAATTCTGTATTGAAATGGAGGCTGAGCAAGTGCATTCAGAATACTAAGAAAAATACAAATGCATGCTGACATAAAGCTTTGGACTAATTTACAACTTTGCCCCTTTCATCCTAGAGCCTTTCAGGCTTGGCTGTCAGTTTTAACCAGTGTCAATATTTGATCCTGCTTATTTTTAGAAGTCTGCAACACAAAACACAAGATAGAATTGTTCTGAATCAAGAGAAGAGATAAACAGTAGAAAATGCAATCAAATTAGGAGTGAGAACAATGTGTTTAAATTTTTTTCTTCCATCATGAGCTTCAATGAGCAAAACAAACGAAGAGAACAAAATATTAATGTACTATAGATAAAATCAAGTAATGACGTGTCTTTTTCTGTTAAAAATAGAAAGCTGTTACAGAAATTTATTTAAGATTATACTTTGATGCATAGACCCTGCTTCCCCTTAAGCTATATTCACATTGTTGGCATAGGGAACCAGCAACATCCATCCTCCCACCGAGTGATTTTTATATAGTAGTTTCTTAAGTTGCTAAGCTACACGTTAGTGGAAGCAATTTTGACTTGCAAGCTTAGATGTAGAAAAGAAACTTAACCTAATGCTATTGCTACAGTGTATCCTTTAGTGAGAAAATCATCAGTAAAGATGATTAGGATGTATAGAAGGCATTTTAGATCATTGCCTCTAGCAGTGGTACAGCAGCCTGTTTCTAGAAATAATAAAGCACAACTACTATGACTTCTGGGTACCTGGTATAGTAGGCAAGACAAATGTGTACCCAAAATTACTGAGTTTGAAATGCTCTTATCAGCTCATTTGGTTTGTGATTTTTCAGGCCTACATATTCAGTTCCTCTACCCAAACCTCATGCTAACAGGACATAGTGAAAATTGCTGTAATTCTTTCAGTTTGATTTCATTTTAATGCTTTCCTGCTATGATAAATATTCTTCCCTACCCTATTTATCCCTAGTATAAATATAGTTAATTTTGTAATTTTGCAGATTGAAAGAATACAAAATCGCATCCTCTGGCAGACATACCAATTAAAAAAAAAATTCATCTGTAAAAAGAACAAAAATCAAAATAATGAGAAGTTGCTATTTCATGGTACAGCTGCATCCTCATTGAGGTTGATTAACTCCTATGGATTTAATCGTGGATATGCTGGAAAGAATGGTGAGTCATTATCCAAATCAGTTAATTTCCTAGGCATATATGAGTGCTACAGGATGTAAACATTATAGTGCTGTCAGCACAACATGAAAGCTGAATGAAATTAGAGAGCACAATAATAAACAACTTCTGAGATAAATCTGTATGGACAGAGGTATTATCCTGTTCAGTTAATCACTTGTTGCTGGATGCCACCATGTAAAGAGTATCAAAAAGAGTTTACCTACTCTGATTGAGGCCTGGGCAGCTTTTAGGAATTGTTTAGTATCATTTACCTAGAGAAAGGAACAAGGAACATTGTTCAGCATCCTCAGCTGAGGTAACAGCTCATGGTATCTCCTCTCCTCTTAGACAAAGACAGGTAACAAAGTAGAAGTGCAGATACTTCTTCTGTTGCTTCCAAAGATTTAGACAGCATAAGATCCTACATCCATATCCATTTTATGCTCACAAAATCTGTGAGATCCATTAGTTAATTCTTAGCCTCTAATAGTTGTAAGAGACAAATATTTAGCATAAAGTTTTTCTGCATTAGCTCAAAGCTTGTTTTGTCCACTACCTCTAGTAGAGTCATGTTATGTGTGTTATTTGGCAGCATTCAAAGATGGACAGGATCCAAAGAAGTGAAATGTGGACTGAATTGAGGTGCTAGTTGATTTTAGGGGCCATATAACCTCACTTCAAAAGTCCTTAATTTTTGTTCTTAATGTTTTCCTCTTAAGACAGAATTGTACATACCTAGGGCTGATTTGATCTTGAGAGAGGTGGGCAGCTTAACTCAGATCTAGTTGCCATTTCATTGTGGTCTGGATCCAGAAGTAGACCTTTCTCTGCCTGGTTCCTCTGGTGGTACTTACTCTGAGATTTTCTTGAATAAATGAAGCCCAGCCCATACACAAAAGATATCAAATTGTGCACAGGTAGGAATGCTAGCCACCACTTCTTTTCAAACATGACCAGAGGAGATGTAGTTTCACTTTCCTACTCTTTGGTAGTGTCTGGAGTTTAAATTAACTCAGGAAGCAAGAGCCCTAAATCCCTATGTACTCTCTTTGCTTGTGGGTATTGACATCCACCTTTTATCTCAGATGTGTTTAATGTGTTTAATGACTGGGAGGGCACATTTGCCTTCTGTCAGGCTGGGTAGCCAAGCAAAAGTGTCCAAAGACCAGGGCAGCCAGATGGGAAGGACCTGTCTGGCTTGAGCAGCTTTTTACCAATGTCAGAAAAATGAAATGTCTTGAACAAAGACATGTGATTACTCTAACTTGCTGGGAAGTGTGACTAGAAAACTATAATTACAATTATATAGTCATTTAAAGTCCAAAAGTCTCTGAAGAATTGCAGTTTGATGGATTGCAGGCTAAACCATGCTAAACAGAGGAGCCATTTTCTCCATAGGAAAGGCAAGCCAAAACCTGGGTGTTGATACTTACCTGGTATCTATGTGGGTTCATATTTGATTCTGATACAAAGAATTAGTACTAGAATTTTGTATGAACTCTAATCACATTTATAGCTTCTGCAGAGTTAAAAAGTTTTAGACATTCTTAGGAGAATAAGAACACTAACTATATTTGAAAACATTGTCTTTCCTAACAGCTGCAGCCATTGGAAATGGGACCTACTTTGCTCTTGAAGCACGTTACTCTGCTCAGAATACCTATTCCATTCCAGATGTGAATGGCAAAAAGCACATGTACTTGGCTCGGGTCCTAACTGGGCAGTACTGTGCTGGGAGAGAAGGACTAAGGGCTCCACCACCAAAGAGCCCAGCAGATCCTACTGACCTCTACGACAGCGTGGTTAATGATGAGTTTTATCCCACAGTGTTTGTCATATTTAATGACATTCAGGCATATCCACAATACCTTATTACTTTCAAATACTAGAATGATCTTAATAGTCTAGAAAATTTTAGTGCCTTTTACATGTAAGAATTTACAGGGTAATTTTTTATTCTTTTTACATCTAGGTTTCTTCTTTATTGATCTATCCATGTGTTGAAACATGTTTTCAAATTATCAACGGAAGGACTAACATAAGCAAATATTTTAGAGCATGCTATTTCAGTACTCACATTTCAAACTCCAGAGAAGTAGGCAAGAGCTGTGAGAACAGCTCTGACTTTTTCCTACACAAGGCAGAGGGGTAGGAGAGGAAGCTGCTCTGCCTTACCTGTGGCCAGCAGTAAGAGGTGTGGGGTAGGTCAGAGCACCTCTGCATGTTCCTGTTTCCAGTAGTCACCATAAAGCACCTTCTTCTGAGGGTTGATTTAAAATGTTCTGTGCTGAGGGAATCTGGAAGGTCTTTTCCAATCAAAGCAGTGCTATGATTCTAATAACCTCACCCACCAGCAGAGTTTTCAGTCATCCTTAGGTTATCCACTAAGCCTTGTTGGTGCTAAAAGTCTGGAAGAAAAATAATTCCACTATGAACATGCACTTTGTATTTATTGTTTCAGCTCCCTTACCTATATGTCTGTTTGGTTATTCCTCAGGTATAAATTACTGTATTCATACCCATTTCTTAGGGGAATTCTCTATACTCCCCCACTATTACACCCAGCTTCCATAAAGTCATTGCTTTGCAGCTTTCAAGACTGTAAAGAGAGATTTTAAACTTTTTTCTTTTCAATACTGAAGCATTAATCCTTCTGTAGAATCTCCAATTTGCAGAGTCAACTACAGAGGCGTAACTCAGGTCACATGCTTAAAAAAACTCTGATTGCTGAATTTTTCTGATGGCTGAAATTTTTTTAAGTTCTCTAAAAAAAGTAAATAATGACATTTTTATGTCTTTGCTAGTGGTACTTTTAATCACACCTTAAAATGTGTTTTAATCTTAAAACTGCCAATCAAAAGCCATATTCACGGTTTTATTAACAGTAGTTTCAAACAGCTACACTGTATTGCTGAGCTGCAACTGGAACACACTTCACTTAGAAGTGTTGCTTCACATTTGAATATGTTACAGTAATGCAATAAAGACTTTGAAGACAAAATGGTTTTCTTGTATTGTTTAAGTGAGATGACTTGTGCGTACAAATTCCAGGTGAAATTATTCTGCCTTTGTCATAAAAAAGACCTGTGCTGCAAATAGCTGCCACAATGTCTTAAAACTTCATCATTATGTTCTCATTGCCTGCAAAGAGGAAAAGGGTTTACAGTATCTGAAGCTTGCAATATAAAAAACTTCTGCTTGTCACAGCAGGTGCCCATGCAGCACTTAAGATGAAAGTCCTGCAAAAATTCTCATTTAAAGCAAAGCAGAGTTCTACCCACTCCCTCTTTAATAGATTTGCTCCCTGTGAAAAGGTGAGGATGCTTTGCTTCTTTCTGTGCTTTTTTGAGTACTTTTCTGTGTCATGGAAACACTTCAGCAGCCAGAGGAACTTGGTTTAGCTGAAAGCACGAGGCATGTGCTGGCTTCTCCCATTGCTGTCACCAAACAGATTGGAGAGCCAGGACACACCACTTTTTGTGTGGCCTTATACCTGAACATGTTGGAAAGCAGCAGGAGCTGCAAGATAAAGCACTACACAAACCCAGATAAGTTTTGTCACTGGTGGTAGTGGGAAAAGTTTCTTCAGTCATTTCCATACTAGAAAATGGGGGATACTCTGTTGTGTAGTGTTTGTGGACCGAGAAGCTGGAAAAAGGCCATGTTGTGTATGATAAATAAAGTCCCAGGCACAAAAGGAGCTGGGTGTGCTGTTTGACATCCAGATGGGTGGATATAAACCAGCCTATGCCCAGATGGCCAAGAAGGCCAGTGACAACCTGGCTTAGCAATAGCGTAGCCACAGGACCGGGCAGTGACTACCCCTTGTGCTGGGCACAGCTGAAGCATCTCAAGTCCTGTGCTTGCTTTTAAGCTCCTCAGGACAATAAAAACATTTAGGTGCTGGAGCATGTCCAGAGAAGGGAACAGAGCTGGTGAGGTTCAGCCTGGAGAAAAGGAGGCTGGGATGGACCTTACTGCTCTCTAAAACGCCTTGACAGGAGGTTGTAGCCACGTGGGGGTTGGATTCTTCTCCTAGGTTACAAGTGATAGGAAGTTAGGGCCTCAAGTGTTTAGGTTGAACATTAGGAAAAATTACTCCACAAGAAAGGGCGATCGAGCATTGGAATGGGCTGCCCAGGGAGGCGGTGGAAGCGTTCAAAAACTCTGTAGAAGTGGCGCTTGGGGACACGGCTTAGCGGCGGCCGCGGCAGCGCCGGCTCAGCGCGGGGCCTCAGCTCCTCCTCCCTCCCCGGTCCCGTGACTCTGGGTCACACCGTCCGCGCTCCCGCCGCCTCCCCTCAGCTCCTGACCCCGCGTCCAATCAGCAGCGCCCGCTGCTCCCGCCCCGCCCTCTCCGCCCGCCCATTGGCGGAGGCCGCTCCCCCGGCGCTGCCTCCATGGCGACGCGGCGGACGGGCACTCCAAGATGGCCGCCGAGCCGGGCGGCGGGCGCGACCGGTGCACCCGCTGCTGCCGCCCGCCGCTCGCCGCCTTCGCCGCCGGGCTCCTGCTGCTCCTGCCGCTGCCTCCCTCCACCTCCGCCTCCTCCTCCTGTGACCACCGGGTACCCAGCCGCGACCAGGTGGGGTGGCCGGGGGTCTTCAGGCGGCTGCGAGGGGTGTTGGGGGGCAGAGGCTCCCTTGTTGGCCGTTCCCGCTGTTGGATCCGGCCCTTCTCGGTTTTCCCGGGCCGGGCTGTGCCGGGTCTGGCCACACCGCCCCGGCTGTGGGCGCTAACGACGGCGGGCGGGAGCGGAGCATTCTATTGCCGGTGAGGGAAGGGCCGGGAAGGGCTGGAAGGGGCTGGCACCGAGCGGTGCTGCCGGGCGAGAAGGAGCCGAGGGCCCGGGGCCGCCGTGCTGTGTCGGCCCGGGTGAGCTGCCTCATCCAGCGCTTCGTGCCTCTCCCTGCCAGGTTGTCTACCAAGTTCCTCTGAAGGAAAATCACGTCTCGAAGAGAAACGTGGATCAACAGCTAAGAATTAAGATTGTATATGACAGAAGCGTTGAAGAGTGAGTATAATGTTGTGGCAGATTATTTTTTTTTTCCCATGGCTGAGAATGGAAACCTTGTTAACTAAAGCTCGTTTGTTTTCCTTTCTAAATATAGTTTGCCGCCTGAGAAAAGACACCTTATAAAGGTATGTTATATTTGTTTCCCCTTTTGTATGTAGTTTATTACATAAATGAAGTTAAGGCCGGTTTAACTAAAACCTTGAATGCCAGTAATTTAGTATTCCTCTAGTTCAGGAAACCAAAGCTTTGTGTATAGATTATACCTCCATAACAATTCCAAGGTTCTGCTCTATGTTGCTTGACACGTGTTTGCTATATCCCAAGGTGCGAAGGTATCAGTGGGAAATATGATAAAAGCCACTTTGAAGCTGTACATTCTAATTAATACTGGTTTCCTTTCCATTTTCTCATTCCAATAACAACATAGGGGAGTACTGAAACAAAGTATTTCCTAAGCATGTTGACAGTAATTGAACTTCTTAGAGATTCAGGCTTTTGTCTGTTCTGCTATACCACAGTATCTAGCAGGTTTCACATAACTTGGTAGTTAATGCCTTTGGGGTGAGTTCTGACTCTGCTACTGGGTGACTCTGATTTTTGTTCTTTTCAGAACAAACTCTTCCCACAAGCTATATCTTATTTGGAGAAGACATTTCAAGTACGCAAATCTGCCGGTGCTATATTGCTAAGCAGGTCTGTTGAAGATCACTAACTATATTTGATATTTAACACTGTGCTGCGTAGCCTTAAAAGGAGATTAGAGTGTAAGCAATGCTCTGCTGACTCAGATCAGTGACCCATCTGATCCAGTGGCAGATGCTCTTCTACAAATCTGCCAGTCTTCCACGAGCAATACCTGCTTTTCTTGTAGCAGAGATATTCAAAGCTATACATGCTGCCAGTTCTCTTTTATGTGTACACCCATTTATGAACCTGGTCCTAATCTCTTTTTGAACCTGTGGATGCTCCATTAACAACTGGAAGCATTATGTCTTTCCTGGTAAGGTAATTAGCAATTTTCACTTATATCAAGTACCAATATAATGCTATGAGACTATTCTGTAGTTCTCCTTTAATAATGAAAGCATTGACTGTCTCATGTTTCATTGAAGGCAATGTGTGACAAACCAATATTTAAGGAGGAAAGCTGACCCTCACAGATATTGCCAAAAAGCCTGTGCAGACCACACAAGGTGTGGGCCGGTTATAGTTCCTGAGAAACACCTCCAGGTAAGCTCAGCTGCCCAAGTGTTTCCTAATCTTTGAAATATTACTGTTTATGGTAATTAATTCAAAAAGTGAATATTGGTAATTGTGTATAAGCGACCTGTTTGCTGGAGATCATGAAATCTGAATGAAAGAATAGGAAAACTTAAATTACTGTGAGTTTGTTGTTTCTGTTATTGAATCAAAACTCAAATTAAAAAAAATGGAAGTGGTTACTATCTTCTGGGCCTGTGTTCTAGTGGCCTGTATGGAGAGGATGAGATTTGGAGCTTGCTAAATTGCTGCAAGTCACTTTGTTATTCTCCTTGGTCAATGAGTTGGAGTTTCACAGAGTTAATAGTTGATTTTTGAAGACCTTGTTTGAAGAGGTTATCTGCTGACTCAGGAGCATGCAAGAAATGCTTCAGACTTGTTTTCTTGATTCAACTCCAGTTTGTGATCAGTGGATTTCTGGTTTGCTTTCTTTAATTTGGAAGTTCCAACTGTATCATTAAAAAGATAGATTATATGAGAAATGCTGTTGCTACTTATGTATACTAGTTTTGTGAGCCAAATTTTTGGGGTTTTTTTAAAGTTATAGGAAATACAGAGTGCTAATTCTGGGAAATTTGTCAGGCTGTTTTGTTTTGTATTTTTTAAAGCTGCCACCTTCCTTGTGTCTAATAAATCAAAAGAGCTAGTCATTTGAAAGTTATTCCTTGGCTCTGGTTTTGTTTCCTGTTCTTCACAGGACATTTTCTTATCTTCTGCTGTCTTACAGAAGGATTTATTCTTGGCTTCAAGCTAATTGAATTGTGTCATGCAAAGTTTTGTTCATAAGTGAGGTATTTTAATTGTTCCCTTTGGCCATTGTGCAGCAATGCAGGGTGTACAATGACAGTGACTGGCACCGCAGGCCCACGGGCTCGCCTGAGCAGGAAGGGGTTCGGGATGCTGACTTTGTGCTCTACATCAGTGCTCTCACTACTGACAGGTGTGGCCATGAAAATATCATTGCATATGCAGCCTACTGCCAACTGGAAGCTGAAATGGACAGGTAAGTATTCCCTCTGTTGCAAACCCTCTTTTTAATTAAACTTTCAAGTTTTTTGGTTGTTCAGATGTGGAATTTGATTGTTTGCCTTCGTTGTATAACAAAAGAGGAGTCATTATTGAGATGGACAAGCACTGCATTTATGTAAAATCACAAACTCGTCAAATAGTGCTTAACTTGCAGAGTTGAGGCACAGGACTCAAAGCTGATCCTCCACTTTTAATACCTAAACTTTATCTCAAGGTCCTGTTTCTGTAGAGGTCATCATTTCACAAATTTAAAGAATGCAAGTTCTTACTTATATAATTTTTGTTTCCATTTCAGTTGTAGTCACTGTCACAGACTTTGTACCTCCCTAGGATCTTACCTGAATTTCAGGTCCCTTGTACTTTTGTCACTGACACCTGTACAGAATACTGAATATAGAGATTGATTGACCCCATGCCACCTGACCTCATCCTAAGGATTAAACAAGTGATTGTGTTGTTAACAGATACTTAGAAATGATTGGGAAGGACATATTTTTACATTAGCCTGTAAATTTACTTTAAATCTTCTTCTGCTTCAAGTGAATAATGATTTGAATTTTGTAGTATTTTACCAAAATACATTTAACTTTAAAAACTGTCTTCCAGGCCAATAGCAGGATATGCTAACTTGTGTCCAAACATGATTTCAACGCAAGCTCAGGAATTTGTTGGCATGTTGTCTACAGTGAAACACGAGATAATCCATGCACTGGTAAGAGTTGATAAAACATTGCCCTGAAATGGGTCCCTGCTTGCTCACATGCTTCCAGCTTGTTGCCAGGAGAAGGATGTTTGGTGGAGGAATGCTTTTGCATTGCCTCCTTCAATTAGTGTTAATTGCCTCAGAGTGTTGTACTTCCAGTGTGTCTCTGGTAGGTGTGGGGACTCTTTCATGGTGTTTGATTTTGCATATGAGTGTCTTACCAAAGGTTTCCATGTGCTTGTCTTTTGACTTGAAGGGTTTCTCTGCTGGACTGTTTGCATTTTATCGTGATGATGACGGAAAACCTTTGACACCAAGATATGCAGATGGACTTCCTCCTTTTAATGAAAGGTATTATGTGTTCTTTGGACCTCTTCATACTCCCACTGAAGGATGTTTTCATGTTGCTTTTTTAGGATGCATTCTTGCCTGTTCAAAATCCAACTTCATTCCATTATTAGAGTGACTTTCCTTTATAACGTTCAAACAGTGGTGTGTGGTGACTCTCTAAGTCTTTCTTTACATTGCCATTAAGCACTTATATTATGCACATATAGTATAAACTAAGATAGGATTTCATTTATCAGAAGGCTGGAAGTTAAGCCTTACAATTATCCATGCTATCTAATGTCAGTGCAGTTCATTTTTAAGATTTCTATCAGTCAAGACTTATGGTTATGCAGAACAGACGATGTGTGTAATCTGCTGTGTGAATTTTCTGATTTGTTACAGAATGAGCAGTATACATTCTTTTTCCTTTTTTTAGTTGGCATTGAAGGTGTTATTCTAGGAGATGGAAGGGTAGAGAGCTTTTTTTTAATAATAGCAATACTGAGGGATTTAATTTATTTTCTTACATTTTTGGTAACTGTAGAAAATGTGCCTTGAGTCTATAGACTATATATTTTAAAAACTTACTTTGCCTTGTTAAATCAGTTGTGTGTATAATAAACACATCTTAAAAAGAAGAAATGCTGCATAATAATTTTTTTTGAATTTAGAAAACATGGAGGGAGTATAGAGATTATCCATGATTCTGTTTCTTATGGAGATAGATCCTTGCACAGTAACCTGTCTTTGTGGGAAGGATTTGTAACCAAACCTTCTTACAGCCTAGGTTTGTATCAGTGGAGCAATAAAGTTGTTCATAAAGCAGTGAGGCTGTGGGACATACGTGGTGGCAAAATGCTGCGCCATGCTGTTCATCTGCTGGTGACACCTCGGGTGGTCGTAAGTCTGCATTACCTTTCCAGCTTTGTATGCCAAGTTTGCCAGGATATTCTTGAGTCTTAAATATTTCTTATCCTTGAAGGAGTAATAGCCTAACACTGAATTTGCTTCCCTGAAAGTATAGCCCAAAGCCTGTGCCATTAACATGGTGTAATCGAGAGGGTGTAGCTAAAGTAAAATAGAAAATGGGTGACAGATAGTATGAAATAAATAAATTGACATAGTAAGAGAAAATGAAGGGGCTGGAAAGTAAATTATAAAAGGTTAAGCAAAACTTATGTTGAAGAAATTCCTTAATCCTACTCACTAGATATTTTCCTACAGGCTTAAGACACCTCCCGCTCCTTTAATATTAATATTTTGTCATGTTTAAAAAGAAATTCCTCAATGCTTTTTGGAAATCTTTCTTGCTTCCCACGCCTCAGACTCTCTCTTTGTGCCCCCAACAGAACATATGCTCAAGTGTAACAAATTTGATTTGGAAACAAGTAACAGTGTTAATCACACTTGGCCACAAATAATCTTTTTGTTTTAACTGTAAGACAGTATATAGAGCAAACATGGATTAATTGCCCCTGGTTTTGCTCATTTATTTCAAGGAGATGAGTAGATAGTGTGATAGGCTTGCTGTTGGGGTGCTCACTTAGCCAGCCTCTGAGTAGAAAACAAAATGGTAGAAAAGGAAACACTGAAATACTTTTAATAGATAATTATAGAGCACTAGGACTGCATGTGGGTATCAGTATTTTGAGAGTTGTGTTGAAATCTTTTCTTTCTAGGAAGAAGCTCGAAAACATTTTAATTGTCCAATTCTAGAGGGAATGGAGCTTGAAAATCAAGGTGGCATGGGTACTGAGCTCAATCACTGGGAGAAGAGATTGTTGGAGGTTTGTGCTGATACTAGGAATGGAAGGGGGTGTGGCAATGTCTGTTCCCTGTGCCATGATTTTTAGGTTTATTGTGGTACCTACTGGAGCCTTGAAAACACAGGAGCATCAAACCTCATTGAAATACATCACAAATAGTACTTAAATACTTAAATGTCCAATTTCTAGATACATCTGTCTTTTAGCCTTCATGCTAAGTCTCAGAATATGAGATCAAGTATTGCTGAAGAGCTAAATGTCTCTTACTCGTGTCTGCCATTTGCCCTTTTGAGAAGGTTTGCTCCTGTTTCAGGGCAAAGGGGTATCCCTTGGGATCAATTCAGTTTTGTTGCCCTCTGCCTCTTGAATACTTCATCATTCTATTTATTACCTTGACTTCATCTTTATTCATGTGCCCTGGCTTTAGCTTTTGCCATGCCTCCCCCAGAACCTTGCCTGATCATGGAAACACTTCCCTGTTAACATTTAAGCTAATTTTTGTTTGTAACTTAGCGCTGTGTGATATTTTTGGCAGAGGTACATTGTCTAGTTATTCTTTTATGCAGTGGCATAAACAAAAGGGGAAATGCTTAAGGATAGTTTTTTATGAAGGACTGTGGGATTTAATTGTCAATAGTAAAAAGAGACCAGAAATAAAATGCTTTTTCATAAGAAGCTTTTATTTTTTACAATAATGATTTTGAGTGGCTTACCAATCAAAGCTGGTAACTTTCAGAATGAAGCAATGACTGGATCCCACACTCAGAATCGAGTCTTTTCCAGGATCACCTTAGCATTAATGGAAGACACAGGGTAAGAATTAAGATTGGGAGGGTGGGTTTTGGTTCATTTGTGTTTGGTTTTCATTGTACTTGATTTTATTTCAGACTGATGTACTTGTAATTATCCCTCTGCAGCAGAGTAGATGATCAGCATAATTAGCTGTACATTAGACAAGGAGTCATACCTTTTATGTTACTTTCTCTTTTTGTGTTTCAAAACCCATTAATCTAGCCTTAAAAAGCCAGGCATTGCAATGCAAAGTGCTGTTTGTAGCATCTATTTACTTTTTGTCTTAATGTAAGTCTTCTTTCAATTGCATGCAATATATATTGATTTTTTTTCAACTCTTGCAGATAGAAAACAGAAATTGCCTAGGGTTTCATCTTTCTGTATGCATTGGTCCTTTGCAGATCACAAAATTTTCTTTTTCTTCATTGTGACTTGAAAATAGTGAAATCATAATGTATTTTCTTATAGGCAGAAGGGGACACAGTTTCTCTTTTTTTTAATTTGAAAACCTTAAGGCATTATATGTAATTCTTTGAACTGCTGTTTTATTAATCAGAACAGTAATTTTTGAAGCAACTATATTCTTATTTCAAAATGCCTTTACAGATGGTATAAAGCAAATTACAGCATGGCAGAGAAATTAGACTGGGGACGCAATAAAGGCTGTGACTTTGTAATGAAGAGCTGCAAATTCTGGATTGACCAGAAGAGACAAAAGTAAGAATACAGTCTTTTAAAAATATATAAAAATAAAGAGGAAACCCTGATGCTTGTTTACATTTGTCCTTCAAATGTAACTCAGTAAAAAGAGGTAGAGGTTGATAGAGATGAAAGAGATGCTGCCCTGCATCCCACCCAATTACAATAAACACAGAGGCAAACATCTTAGGATGTAGAATGCATTTATACTATGAGAGGGCTGTGCTTTAGAGAGGATGGGTATGGCTTACTCTAAAAGTATTTGCCTTCTTATTTTCTCCCTTTTAATTTGGAATGCAGCCTGTGTTATTTTGCATTACTGGACTGTACTGAAAGTATCTGGAGGAGATGATAGCCATCTTCAAAACACAGCCTGCCTTGTTTGTTCCTTACAACCTTGTTTGTTCTTTACAATCCTCGTACATTTCTAAGATACAGCTGCTTAGTGGGCCTGAGTTGCTTGTATGTTTTTTTCTTTAAAGTCTACAAAGCAGTGTCATTAAAACTAGATAGGTGAATGCGTTGTAACTTTGTTTGCTGGCTTGATATTCTTTAAATCAGAAAGGTCATGACCAGACAAATAAGAAAAACTAGCCTCTAGAGAAGAAGTCAGTGCTTCTTTGTGTGATTGACTGAGTCTAGGGGAGAATGAGAGCAAAGTCTTGACAGACTGCTTATGTAAAGCAGTTTAATTGATCTGATGTGATTTTTATTCTGTTTTTGTTTGTTTGCTTTTTGTTTTTGAGGAAGCAATTAATCAGTCCATACTGCGACACTTTGAGGAGTAATCCTTTGCAGTTAACCTGCAGACAGGACCAAAGAGCAGTAGCAGTGTGTAACTTGCAGAAGTTTCCAAAGCAGTTACCTCAGGAATATCAGGTAAAATGGATCCTACTTGACAAATAACTGAAGTGTTTCCATTGTTGAGCTTTGCAGCCTGATGATTATATTTGCTTCAGGTTTTTTAACCCCTTGTAATCTTAATAAAAGAAAATGATGTTGCTTGGCTATCCAGTCAAATACCAGATAAAAATGTTGCTGTGTAACAGAAATCCCCCAAAATGTCTTGTTTGAGGGATTTCTTCCCCCAGTCTTCTGCCCTTTGTCACTGCACACTAAGAAATCTGTTTACATCCCAAAGAATGAAGTTATTACAAAAAGGAATCAGAGGCAGAAGTTGGGAGTGCTACATGCAGATATGAATCTCTGCATTATTTACGTATTCTTAAATACTTCTGGCTCATTTGTTTCATGGGTGTTGTAAGGTGCTCTTAATAGCATTCCTGAGTAGTAACAGCTGATGTTCTTGCAGCTGTAGTGATTTGGTCTGTAAAAAACAGCTGTACACTTGCCTTTGCACAAACTGTTTCACTACTGTATTTTGTTTTGCAGTACTTTGACAATCTTAATGGAGTACCAGCAGAAGAATTGCCTTACTATGGTGGCTCAGTAGAAATTGCTGACTATTGTCCCTTTAGTCAGGAATTCAGCTGGCATTTAAGTGGTGAATTTCAACGCAGTTCAGACTGTAGAATAATTGAAAACCAGCCAGGTCAGTATTCAGGACTTCAGGGTGGTATTGCAGAGATTACATTTATTAACTTGGAATGGACTTGCTGCATATTCAGACTAATTACATGGGAATTTTTTCACTCATGGAGTCTCACACCACCAGCTGTGTAAACACTGTGCTGTGGTAAGAAGCACAGCACAACTATTCTGTACACCTGAAGCAAACTCACAAATCTAATGCAGGAATTGCCTAAGGAATGAATAGGTACTTACCCCAAATGATCCAAATACAAGACAAAGGAGGGGGGGGGCTGTTTACTGAGTCTCTGAAACATAATTGCACTTTTCACCTTTATAGGTTTTTGTGCAAGGCCAGGGTCTTTGTGAGTTACCAGAACGTGGGCTTGTCTCCTAGTGTAATGCATGGATGTTCAGTATTGCAGAGCTCCAGAACGCTGTAGGATATTACCTTTCTGTGCAGTTGTCTCAAAAACAAACACCCTCTGCCCTCAAGCCAGCAATCACAGCTGGCATTCCCTGGGGACAAACATAACCACATAGCTCTGATGGAAAGTGCTTGCTTGTTGGAGTGTTTTGGTGGTTAGTTGTTTATTTTGTTTGTTTCTTAAATCTTGTATTTCTTCCTGCATTATTTTCAAGATGGTATAATTCCCAAAATGATAATAATTCAGGGTCTGAAATATTCCAAAAGTAAATATTGAATTGCATGTGGGAATGTTGATTAGATAGCCTTTTAAATTGATGTGGGGTTTCTGTTCCTCTGTAATTGTAATTCAGTATATTCCTTCTACCTTAGATCCTACCAAAAACTATGGTGCAGAGAAATATGGACCAAACTCTGTATGTCTGATTCAGAAATCTGCTTTTGTTATGGAACAGTGCAGGAGGAAACTCAGTTACCCTGACTGGGGTAGTGGATGTTACCAAGTAAGTATTTGTTGGGGTTTTGGTGGGTTTGGATTTTTAATAACCCTAAAGGGAAAAGTCAGGCTTAAAATGTAGGTTGTGACTGTTAGAACTTTGCACCTGCACACTGGACATTATAATCTATAGATCATATAACATACTTTGAAAACAGTCTTCCAGCCATAAGTCTGTAATTTAGGTAAGTTAAGTGTGTGACTGCTGGGATGGCTTCATTCTCAACAGGGACATCATCTATCTTACCCCATGACACTTTATCCTCAGCTAAGAAGGAATACTGCCATGAAATGTTCTTTGTTGAAGCTTAATATTAATTAGTCACTCTGATTTTTCAGAGGTGGAAAGCACTGTGCACATGTCACTTATTTCTCATTATCCTCATTTTCTTTGGGACTATCTCACTAAGGGTGTCACAGTAACTGCACTACTCTACAAAAGTAATTATTAGCAGAAGCCAAGATTTACTCATTCTCAGCTGATCTGCATAATTGCACAGAAAGAGTATAGTCTTCAAAGCATTCCTGAATCTTGTAGTTGCTCAGATTGCATTAAAATACTTGCAGTTAATCAGTGCTTCTGATAAATCATAGTACAGATTTGACTCTTACCCTTTTGTTTTAAGGTTTCTTGCTCTCCACAAGGGCTGCATGTGTGGGTCAAGGACACTGTGTACTTGTGCAGCCGCTCTGGCCAGGTGTTGACTGTGAGCATTCAGATGAATGGCTGGATACACGTTGGCAATCTGATTTGCCCAGCCTGTTCAGACTTCTGTGACTCCTGTCCCCCAGAGAGGGATCCTCCAGCTTCTAACTTAACAAGAGCTGCACCAATTGGTAGGTTGCCTTTTTTGCTGAAGTGAAAGTTCTGTATTAAATATCTGAAAACGTCAAAGATTTGTGTCAGCTATGACTGTCAGAAGCAGGAAAGGCTATTTTAAGATCCCAGGTGTAGGAGGTAAAGGAAAATAGCAAAGCTACCCTGCTTTTTGCTGTGCAGTCATGCAGAATAGTGACTAACACTAGGAGAAATGTGTCTGAAACATAACACGTTTGTTTCATTTCTCCTTCTGGTAATCATCCCAGAAATCTAGCTTTAGCCTGGGAACTTATCAGGAAATCTGACCTGTGTTTTGAAGGCCATATCTTTATTATAATCTTAAAAATTATCATCTTGATGGAAAGGGAGTTCTCACTTGTATAACCTCCTATTGATAATGTTCATGTTGTAATGTAGAAAGATCAGAGTCAGTTTTCTTTTTGAGGAAGGTAAAAAGTTTAATTCACAAAATACCAGTTAATGTTGTGTCGAGAAGTTTAACTCTTCAGTGGTTTTTTAGTATTCTCTTTGTTATTTTGTCTTTAAATGTATAATTTATAATATTTTTTAATTTTTTAAATTTTAGACTTATGTTCCTGCTCGTCCAGCCCGGTTGTAACCCTTTGGCTGCTGGTGGCCAACTTAGTTCCCTTGCTAACAGGATTGTTTCTCTGCGCATAGACTTGAGCTTGGGGCAAGAAGAAGTTCTGAGATAATGCCCATGCTGCTGCTCTCCTTACTGTGGAGCACAGGGGGTTTTTCTCTACAGGCAGCTCTCTCCTGCTGAACCTCATCTCTCCTGGCAAGTATCACTGCACACAGTAGTCAGGGAGGTGCTGATGAAAGCAGGCTGAGTTTTGAGAGGAGGAAAATTTACCTTGTCATCTCAATAAGTGCCAGTATTTTCCTGAATTGCAATCTGTGGTTTTTTTGATACAGTAACAAGATCCATTTTGCCAACTGTGTTAGACTCTCTGGCAGCTCTGTGAAGATCTGAAATGAGAACTCTTCTGTAATAGAACTGAGGGCTGGTTTTTCATTATGTCTGTTGTGTGATTGGTAGCAAAGCATCCTCAAATATATACCTCAGTGGTTTAGTCAAAAGCCATGTAAAAATCAGTTGTCATCACTGCTGATAATGCAGGCCTAAAGAGGCTGGGAATTTGTTTTGTCAATTCCTACAATTTATGGATGAGGAAAGAATGGTTGGCAGCTGCCTCCACAACTGGATTCTGCAGCTTTGAGCCTCCTCAGAACTCATACTAGGTAAAGCAGCTAATTCTTGGGGTTCATTACATCTTCCTACATGCACAAAATGGAATTTCAGACTAGTAACCAGGACAACTGTCTAGAAATCCCATTTTCATTTAGCATGTGCCCCTTCTACTATGACATTTAATACATCACATTTGAAAATTGTCAAGAGTTTGCTAGGCAAATGCATTTCAGTACTGAAATTCAGACTGTAAATTTGGGGTACAATTTATATTTATTTTTTATTTTGTTGGTTTGTTTCTCACATAATGAATACTGGCATTATTGTTTCAAAACTAGTATGAACATTACTGCAGATGTTCTCACTTCTTGCTGAAGAGCAAACCAGCAGCAATGGCAGCTATAATCTTACAGGATCATGCTGATGTCTCTAGACCAAAAACTATATTGAATGTCTAAGGAAAGCCTAATCTGTTTTCTTTTTTTTCTTCCCTCTACTTTTTTCTTGGACATGTAAATGGTGTGGATTATTTGAGTATTTGTATAAGTTGAGAATCAGATGGTTTGAGCCACATGAGGGCACATCTTGCTACAAAATTATTCACTTGAAAACAAAATATATGAGGAAGGAAATGAGTAAAATCTGTCAGGGTAAGGACAGCTGCTCTATAGGACCTTGTAAGGATGTTTTTTATTTATTTCTGACTATAACGTGTAACAAATACTCCTGTTTAGAGTTGAAGAAGCTCTTTGTGGTTCAATCCACTGTCTGTCCTTTTAGGACAGTTTTCACTCATGGAAAAGTGTTAAATTTAAGGAGCAGACGTGTCCAGTGCACTAAAAGATGCAGATATAGGAAGAAAGAGGATATTACTCTGCTTCTTAAATGTCCTGTGATAGAATTGTCATTGACTGGATCCCTTTCCTAAATGGAAGGTAGGGAGATGGAGTAAAACTTTAGCTACAATTATACTGTAATAATAGGACTTCCATCATGATTGTAAAAAATTCTTCGTGCCTACTGGACTTGATTTTGTTGTTTTTTGTTTTTTTTTAATTTAAGGAAACTCTTATGACACTGCTGAGGCAAATAAGGTGCAACCTCAAACTGTCTGAAGACATGAGTTGAGGGCACCTTGCCCTGGGCTAGTTCTCCTTAACTGCACATGAAGCTTGCTGTGAGTTGCACAAGGCCTAGGCTAGCCTTAAATCAGTGTCTCGGGGAAGCAATACAAGTCAGAACTCAATTGCTTTAGAATTGTACAAATTGAATCATGAAACACTCAGATTGATAACTGAATACTATTTTAATATATCCACAAAACAGTCAATGTAAACTGATACCTGGAAAATGGAAAGGTTTGAGAAGACATCTTAAGTCCTGGAAGTTGATATTGTATTTTTTGTCTGTTGTGCAATAATACAGTTGAAATGGTATCACTCAACAACAATGCTTTTGATACTTGAAAAGAAATTACTGGTTATTTTTTCTTACTGTGAAATGTTTGCACTGTCTGAACTTTCTGGTTAACTTTATAACTGTTAAACTTTTTAGCTGGTGTTAATTTATTGTGCTCAGTATTTGATATGCTGGTCTCCTGTCTGTCTAAGTGTGAGATTTGTCATATTTAATGGAATATTTTTATCTTCTACACAGTTGTTTATCTCGAGGGCTTTTCTTCTTTTAATCTCTGTTCTTGAGAATGAACTGAAAGATGGCTTAGAAAGTTGATGCTTACCTACTTCTGAATTGTATGCATTAATTAAAGAAAGGGGATGTAGTGCTTTGTATTGACAAGGAAAAATCTCTCGGCCTGTTGGAGCTCTTGTGGTCAGGTTCACCAGTACCTGCTAAGTAGCTGCCTCTGTGAATCCAGTGAAGTAAAATTGCTACTGCCTTAATAATCTGAGATTTCAATTGTAATTTCTTCGTCGTGCAGCCCTTCAGCTGCCAGTGAACTGCAGAACTGGACTTGACTTTGGGGGGTCGGATGCAGAAGGTACTTTAGTCAGAAAAATGCAACATCTTCTATCCCACCACTGGGCTAGCAGCTGCTAACAGCTGTAGCCTTGTTGGAACTGCCAAGGAATGTGTCAAAGTGGCAATGAATTGGTAGCTGTCATACAGAATATTTGAGTAAAGCTGACTACCTCAGTTCTGTTTGTCTTTGCGTTCAGCTTTTAGCCTGCTGTGAACTTCCAGATTTTAACATGAATTAGGTAAAATCATGTCTCAGGTTTTTAAGAGTAAAATTACTACAGTAGGAAGCATAAGCCATTTTTGAGTATAGAACACAGCTAAAATTGTAGCTTAAGCAGATCAGCTATGTAGCCTTAAGTGTAGTTTCTGCCGTAAAATTCAGAATTCTTTTAAATAAATGCAAAGTTTGCTGTGTTAGGTGTCCTGACTACACGTGGCCAGTCCCTCCCATTGCATCTCTGAAGTGTGAAAACTTAGAAGTACAGCCCATTTAAGCCTTTGTGTTTTCACCAGAGAAGACTGGGCAGCAGGAGCCCTGGAAGTTGTGGTGAGATGTGTGAGTTTGCTCATCTCTAACAGAAACATTTTCAATGTATAGTGTCCACAGTTTTAACTTTATAATTTTTTTAATAATATTCCATGTTTGCTTAAGGAAGTAAATTAGTCTTGCAGTCTTTTTTGATCCCAGTAGTTCAAATAATTTCAAGTAGAAGTTGAAGCAAGTCATATTTTAGGAACACATTTTTTCTGGTGTTGCAATTATAAGGAGGAAGGATAGCTTTTGGCTGCAGAATGCAGCAAGTAAAATCACATTGAAAAGCAGCAATTCATTCCTCCTGAAATGAGTTGAGGTCTTGAGATACTGTCACAGCCCTTGATGTAGGTTAATTACTGAAAGACAATTATATCCCCCATTAACTGTCAGTCCAATGCAGCTCATTCCTTGTGCTGAGCACTAATAAAGTGGGGAGACCAATGTCTGAGAGCAGACATATCCACAATCCCTTATGAGGGGATCCCAGTTTTTAAATCTTCCTGTCCTGCAAATCTTTCTGCTTGATGATATTCAGTAGAGAGGGAGGTGTACATCCTTCCTTCCCCACATTTCCAAGGAGTGACTTTCAGGCAGCTGAGCAGCTCGAGGTGTTTTCCCTGCAAGTCTGAACCCCTGTTTTTAGCCTGTCTGGATGTGTGGGTGCCTGCTTGCATGTATGTAGTGCTCTTCAGGATCTGGGGCTGTTTGTGCACTGAGTAATGTGATCTGACACTACCTGTCTTCTAAAGTGCAAACGTTGCCTTTTTAATGTGAAGCTTACCTTGGAGATAAAACAACTGTTTTGAGAGAACTGGCTGACCTTGAACATGTGTTTCCTATTTTGGTACAGAATGTAAATATAGAACTAACTATTTTACTCAGATTTTGGCTGGACTGAGATATAAGGGCTAATTTGTGTTATTTATGGAGTAAAAATTTCCATATTTTACTGTTTAAAAAAGGTATGTCATGCAACAGAAGAAAAAACTGTTCTTCAATAAAATATCTGTAGAATATTAATTCTTCTTGTCCTTTTCTTTGAAAGCTGATGATGATTAACTGCAAGAGTAAGTGCAATAAAGGACCACTATTACAAGTCATTTATTTTCTGAGAATGTTGAAAAATTAGATTACATCAAGTCTGCATATTGATCACTTTATTAAACTGTTATTTGATACACTTTGAATGTAAAATATTCTATGTTATTATTAGCTCATACATGACTTATCAGAAATTCAGCCTGATGGTGAAGGAAGGAGGTTCCTGAATTCTCTATCCCATCCTCATGTATTTGATACTTCAAAACTCTGCAATGTGTAAGTATTTTTCCACTTGAAATTGAAGATCGTAAATTCCCTGCTTTGTGTGAAGGATTTGGCCACACGATTCCCATTTCAGTGGCAGGAATGTTGGTGTTGCTCTGCAGAGCCCCGAGCTGCTGGGTGTGACTGGAGCCTGAGCAGGAGGAGCTGAGCTCCCCTTGCTGCTGTTCAGCAGGATCAGGGATGCTGCAGCCACTGCTTTTGGTACCCGAGCTAGCTTTGCTAGCTGTGAGACTGAGATTTTTACAATATATTTGTAATTACATTACATTATTATATATATATATTACTCTGGTAAATGTGAAAGACCTATCATTCCTCTAAAATGAGTTGAAATTATTTTATAATTAGCTCATTTTTTTCCCTCTAAGCAATATGACAGCAAGTACATAGATTTAAAAAACTTCCCTTCCTCTCTGCTATTTCAGAAAATCTGATAAAGCACAGCAAAAGTAGGTTACTCTTCCTTTTTGTTTGCCTTCTCTCAAAATAGGAGTATTTCAAAAGGGGATTAAAGCTTATAAAATGTGCCACTGTTCATTTTGTAGATGGTTTTAACTCTGAAAAACATTAGGTATGTAAAGTTACTCAAGTACAGCTATAAGGTTTAAAAACTTCAGTGTTTCTAAAATTTACGCCACTGGTAGCACAATAAAAAAACCCCTGGTCTGTGAACCCAGTTTGTGTTTAAAATTCAGAAGCAGATGGAGATCTCTCTCCTGGAGTGTCAGATGTGCTGCTTGAGCAGGATCAGGACACCACTGTGCAGGAAAGGCACAGGGAGCTGCACTGGTGTCAGCCCCGTGGAGTCTCCCAGTGCAGCTCCAATGCAGCCCGGTGTGAAATGCCAGTTTACAGGAGCTCTGTGCGTCTATAGCGGTCCTTTCCTTACACCTATAAAAAGTCAAGTATCACAGAGGGTTTGTCACTGTTACTGATTGTCCCCTCAAAGTATCAGCAAGCTGAGCCCTGGGTACATCTCCCTGCCAACCTCCACTTCTCCCCTCTCTGCTGGTACCAATTAATGATGAGGACTTGCTGAGAAAATTTGATGCTAACAAAATTGTCTTTCATTATTCCAGATTTTTTTTTCTGTATTTTAAAGAAATGCAGTAAATTTAATCAAGGCTAGATTATTACTAAGGATTCCTAGTGCCCCAGATTTGAAACACAATATGCCCACCCCAAACCCCTTTTCCCCACCCCTTAAATTGTTTTATTTGTACATCTGATGAACACTCAGGTGTGTCTGAGCACAGTAATAGTACCTATTTTTTCCAAAGAAGCTTATACTGGGAAACAAAATCAAGGAAGGCCTAAATGTCCAAAAATACTAAATGTTATTTGTGTTTCAGGGGAATTATGGAAATCCAGTATTTGCCTATGTGAATGCATTTAACTGCTCTTGGATTTTTTTTTTTTAATAATTTATCTGTTTGAATGAGTTTTGATTTTTCTACTTTTTGTGCCATTCTGTAAGTAACTGTAGGCAAAATATTGAGTTTTATGTGAGATATTTAGCTCTGTTGTAGAAATTACAAGGGGAACTGTTTTCAGTCAACAAAAAAAAAAAATTATAGGGAAATACCCACATTACTAACTCAAATCAAATACTTTTCAGTTTTACATTTTTTTCCTATTCCTTAGGTATTATGTTGAAATTAAAGGCAGGGTTTTTTACCCCTAGGACAAGGAGAATGAAATACATTCTTTGCTGCCTTTACAGCAAGTGTCACACAACCCTTTTCTCTACTTCAATTGCAGTGGAGTGGACAGAAGTCCCAAGAAGGTGAGAATTCAGCCAGGTGAGGAGAAGGGATCTCTACATGTGCTCTGGGTGGTTCTGCAGGCACTCGATGAAATCTTGGACTGATCGACCCTCGTAGCAGATCTTGTAGACATTTGTAAATAATGGAAACCTGAAAGAAGCATGTAGGAATTAAAATGGTTTTTAAAGTTTATATGAACATTTCTATTCCATTTTAACAGAAAGAATTGTTTTGTTCCGTTGAAAGTGGGAAAATTTTGTCTCTCTTTACAATATACTTTTAGCTTGGGGCTGCCTTTAGTGGAAGACTACTGGGCAAAGAAGAGGAGCTGAAGAGGGGCAAATCATGGGAGTGACAGCAGAGAAAAGCTGTTTTGGAAACAAAATACCTATCCAGTATTTTTATTTAAGAAAAATTTTGAATTGCATATCCTCTTTTCCTGCTGTGTGCAAAATGGATATATTATTTGCAGTCATTACTGGTATCCAAAGGACTAAAAAGAATAAAAATGTTTAATGATTTTCTTTTCTTGGCTTAAAGGATTCTTTTCCTTTTACAAGCTGTCTTAGTCATTATGTGGTAAAAAATGAGTCCACTGAATGACTTGGAGCTGAGCATGTAATAAAGTGCAATTGTAGGATAATTATTAGATCAAGCTGTGATTTAAAGCTGTGGTCAGAATGAGCTTTCCTTTTCTCTCTCATTTTTGGAAGATAATGCCACTTGAATCTTCTGTATCTGTTCCAATTCTAATAAGTTTTTAAGGATTCATTTAGCAGTGTTTGACTTCTCAGTACTGCTATGTATGAGAGGAAATGGGATGGAGGGAAGTTTAGCTCTGTTGTGTAAGTTGAGGCAAAGGTTTCAAATTACAAATAATCTTACATCATCCCAAGAATCAGAAGTCCTTTTATCTCAGCAGTATTTGTGGCACTAAAGCATTGATATCAGCACACATTGCCTGTTCAATGCATGTAAAATCTTTGATTAGGACTATAATCCTAAAATTTGTACTGAGATAATCAAGTTCAGGTTTCCACTGAGAGCAGGACTGCTGTAAGCTGCATGGTGGTATACTGAGAATAAGAAACACTTTGACCCATAACTTGTCTGCAAGATGATTCTGTGTATGGACTTAAATCTTATTTGGGGGATGAGGATCCCTGGGAGGCTTCTTTACATTATGTTTCCTGTGTATGGGCCATTCACTTAAGAGTTGGTGGTGATCTCTGTGGGTCCCTTCCAACTCAGAATATTCTGTGATTGTTTTCCCTGCTTTTCCAATATGTGATCTCACATTACTCTATCTTCTATTAGGCACTAACAGTATCTGTCTGTGATTTGTTTCTTCTAGCACTGCTCAGCCCTTATCCCATTCAACTGACCCTGGCAATGAGGAGTCAAGCCAGACTCTATCAGTGGCCCAAGATATAGAAAGCTGTTGTTGCAGAAATGATCAAGATAATTAAACACAAATACAGTTAAGGAGGTTATGAATCACTCATAACTTGTTGTTGATTTTGTTCATTTTTTTTAAATCAAAGCACTTACTTCTGGAGCATATTTTTCTGTTTCAGAATTTTGTAGACTTCAGCTGATGTCTGAGGGCCTTGCAGCTTTTGTCCATTCAGCATCTCCTTTTCCAGTTCCTCAATGGACTAGAAGAGAGAAGACTGATTACTTGGGTCAGAGGGGATACTGCTGTGATACCAGGAGTTGTCAAGAAGGTAAACAAGTAATGATGCCTTTGTAAAACACAGAAGGACTCCTTCAAGTATTAGTGTAAAATATTTCAAAATCCTTCTTACTTTTCCTGTGCGAGCAAAGGCTTCCGCTACTTTTCTGTTACGTCCCCCGTAGCAGGTGGTGATGAGATCAGCAACCCCACAGCTTTCCAAAAAGGTGGCTGTTGACACTGGCCCCTTGCAGAACATCTTGGTAAAGGCCACCATCTCCATGAGGCCCAGGCGTATCACTGCTGCCTTGGTGTTGTCACCGAAATTCAGTCCGTCGCAGAACCCCGCGCCCACCGCCACGATGTTCTGAAAATGGGCCACAGCAAACACAGGGGAGGGAAGGAAAGAGTCAGCCAAGGTGTGCAGCTCATCAGCCTGCACTGAGCTCCAGGGAAACCCCACTAATCTGTCTTCAGCAGAACAAGGGTCAATTTCCAATGGCCATGAGTTTACCTTATGAAGAAACAGGTCGGATATGATTGAACAAAAATCGCTGGGTTTCTAGGAGGTTTTTATTAAGTATCTATTGTTACTCCCATGGGCAAAAACTAAAGTGGTGTTTTGTACACTAATATTGCAATCACATAGCATGTCTGCAATTTAGTGTTTTGTTTTTCTGCTAGTTCCAAGTTGGATCTTACAGACCTGTTTAAGTGTTTAAAATATCCCACACAGAGTCCTACCTTTCTAGGGGTTGTTTTGATTTGATCAGGCATGGATTCTGTGAAGATGCTGCAGTCAATCGAATTTTGGGCTTATCTACAAATATCAGTAGAACTGCCGTTGTCTACAGTTCTAAACAAATCTCTCAGGATCCTAAACATCTTCACAACTCCTCACCATTGTTTGGCACGCTTCCTTTCCCACCTTCCAATTCCCAGCTCCTAAAGGAGACCCTAAATAAATGTAGTTCACTGTATAGGAGTAATATGCCACCTAGTGCTACCATTGGCATGATCACTCCAGGCATGTAGGTTCCCCAGTGCACATGTTTAATTTTTCAGGGTTGTTTAGCTGAAGCAAAACCAAACCAATGATTTCAATAAGTTCAATGATTTATCACAAAACAGGAAAAAACCTCTCTCCCATCTATTCCTGTCCCCAGTTCTGCTCTGTGGCCAAAAGCAAAATCTGCAGTGTTTGGTTTTGTATGTCAAGAAATTTTACTTTTGTATGTGAAGTTAAACGGGACCAAATCTTTCCTCATCAGCCATCTACCTGCTCTGTGGAAAGGTGAATTACTGAAGTATAAATGACTAAATGTGTAATGAAGTAAGAAGGATCACAGGCTGAAGTCACTTTCAATTTATATAAAAGCAAACTCTGAATCTCACACAATTGTCCCCTCATTGGAAACTTGGTGACTCTGGTGTCATTTCTGATCCCACCTGGGATCTCCATGGGCATTGCTGAATGCCATGCAGATGTGCTGCCAACACAGCATTGCTTCTGATGTGAATTTTCTAGCAGGTTAGTACTTAAACCATGGGCATAATTATTAGTGGAGCTACTCTATATAGTGAGAGCCTTTGTTTCATGTGCTCATAACACACAGGCAAGAAAACACAGTGGACTAAACTCTGCTCTCAAAAACAGACGTGCCTCTAGTAAAATAAAGATAAGAATACAAGTATTTTGAAATGCTTTGCCTGCAGCTAATTTTTAAGTAAATCTCCCCTTTTGGGGGAAATTTATTTCCCAGGTTGGAAAATTTATTTCCCAGGTTTATTTTCCAGGTTGGAAAACTGGCTCATGAATGATGCATCTTGTCTGCACTAATTGACTCACATGGTGACAGGACTCAAATTAGACCCCATGGCTTACAGAAGACTCAGGTGAGGCTAGAATTTGGCCCTAATAAAACATTGGCTTGAAAACACTCACTTTTAAGGCTCCACAAAGTTCCACTGTATCGGAGTCGAGCACCACAGTAATCCTGAAATTGGGGGTCTGCATTAATTCTTTGAAGATTTCCCCCTGTGTTTTGTTTCTGCAGCCTGTGGGAGGGAAGGATGAAAGAGCACTTTTACAATGCTTCAGAGTGCACACAATTAACCTGAAATAAGGTTCTAGGGACTTCAGCTTTTGTGATCCCAACCCCAAGGTGTTGCTAAACCAGAGATCTGTTCAACAGCAGTTTCTGCTGCTGGATGCCAGTGTTAAGTGTAGGCAACTCCAGGACATTGATCAACATTGCTTAATGCCACTTTAAAGAGCTTAAAAGTAGATACCCCCAAATGAATCTTTATGCCTGAGAGAGCTTGTACAACCACAGATCTTACAAAAGACATTATTTACAAGCTGTTTTCTGCAGGACAATGGTATAAATTCTGCTTTGAAAATGTAAACCTGTGTCACTGCTAAGTACTATGATGGGGCACAAATGACTAGTGCCCAGTTACAGGGGCAATAGTCCCAGTTTCATCCACAGATGATGAAATTGGAGGCTGGCACTGCTAAAACATTTTTCCTACCAATTCTACAGAGGTCATGTATCATGTTGTTACAGTGCTCAGCCAAGGAGAGCCCTTAGTGCTAAAGGAACTGAGGTTTATCTTGACCCAGAAAGCCCATGGCCAGCTGGGCAAAGACCTTTGAATTGAGTTTCACTTGAGTTTTGTTCAAGGTAGTTTGGTTTCCTTCAGGGGGAGCTCAGCTGTGAGTTTTACTAGCCTAGGGCACCACACTCTGGTAGCTGGGAGGCTTTTCTCACCATCTCATGAGAAACTTTTAAGTTTCTTGTTATTCACAATACCAGCTCTCTTTCAGGCAGCTGTTTCTGGGTTCATGGCTTTCCATGAGGACAAAAGTAAGGGGCAAAGCTCTTTGCACAGTCATCATCACATCATGACTTCAAACCAGGGCAGCAGAAGTTAAATTCCCCCCAGGAGAATTAATATAGCTCAACTTTTTTGTATGCCTAGTTGCTCTGTCAGTAACAAATGCCCAGGTGGTACAGTTTGCACCATTGCAAGGCAAAGGAACATTATTGCAACACAATTTATTTTTCTTTTGCGTTTCCTAGCTATGGAACAATGTAACTTTAATTTTGACTGACTTTAAAAATCTCTGAGTTTTCAAAACTACTGCAGGAACTTTCCAAATCAGGTCAGACTCAGTCATGGAAGGATTTGAGGCCGTGTCTTGGCAAGCAGTCCAAATGGGAGAGAGGTACAGAATGTTACTGGGTTTTCTTTTCCAAACAAATTTTAAGATTAGGAAATACACCTCTGGGAGTGTGAGCACATAGGAGCTTCTGATTACACTTCTTTATCTTGACTGTGTTGTGTATCAACTGCTAATGTACTCCACGTTGAGCTCTACAGACACAAAAGGTGGCTCTTGCCAACTCCTACAGAATTAGGATTAGCTGTGATATTTTCAATGGATTAAATTAGCTCTCAGCACTGAAACCCACTGTCAGTTTGAATTTGATGGTCTCAGCACCAAACTCTCTGGAAATAATCCTGGCTCCCTGAAGGAGCTCAGCAGGCACTGCTCCTCTTGAAAACCACCTGGGACCAGTCACATTCCCCTGCTTCTTCCAGAGGTTATCCTGCCACAGGTGACTTTAAACCCCAGCTCTTCTTGACTCTTTGCAATAGTTACCAATGGTGGTTTCACAGAACTTCTCATCAGCCACTTCTTTGGCTATGTTGGCCCCCATCAGCACACTGATCTCTATTTTCAATTGCTCTCGAATGAGGTCAGAGATGAGCTTCAGGCCATCAGGACCCTCATCAATCCCCTGAAAGGAAGATAGTTAAAGCAATAGGTATTAGAATAGGAAAATGACAGCAGCAGAGCCCTGGTAAAGCAGAAGGTGTTCTATTGCCTGCAGCTCTCTGGTTTTAATTGAAAAAATGGGTCTTATAATCACTAGTGTTAGCCATTAATACAAATGCTCTGGGTTTGTACTTTGGTGACTGCAAATTCAAGGCAAGCTCAGGGAGAAGGGGTGACAGTCAAGGTAATCCTGCAAGAGGCCTCACATCAAGTGCTGCTGCCCTGAGGCTTGTTTTCTTTGGTGTTGTATTTTTCCTTTCAGTTAAATTTCTGTAGTACAAGATCAGACATTTGAAGTTAAGTCTATTAGAAATAGCTTTTTTTGCAAGATCTAAGTATTAATCAGAGTGCTTTTGGGGTGTTAAAGAGTATACTGAACTATCTTGGGGGTTTTTTAAGCTAAATTTGCAGAAATTTCCTTCCTCTCCCAACTTCCTCTCTTCTCCTTACTGCTGCTTATGAGATAATTTCTGTAGAGGGTAAGAGCTGGCATTGAAGTCCAGAAACTTGAATTACATTTCTTTCATTACAGTTTTAAGTGGGGTATTTCCTGTAATGCAATCAAAAGAAGGAGTGGTAAGACTACATTACTATGCTTTGCCTCTAGCTTTTAGTTTGACATTCTCTTAAAATATTAATTCTTTTTAAGATTATCTGGTACCTCTCTAACCTTAAAAAGAGATTCCTCAGTTCATGCCAGGTTGAAATTGCTTCAGTTTTGCAAAATCATTAGGGTTGTTATGCCATTTTAATGCTGCCAAGAACAGCTTTAGCATATACTTGGAAGAGGCACTTTGGCTTGGAGTTCTCAGTTAGGAGTTAACTGAGGCTGTAGTCTCAGAGTATTTTTTCTGGCAGCAGTGCCAGCTTTATCCATCCGTTCCTCTGCCTGTTTTCACCTCCATGCTGGTCCTACTGGGAACTGATCCAGGCTAAACATGACTGGCAAAGACAGATACTCTTAGCCTGGATCAGTTGCCCCATCCTTCCCTCTCCACAGCCAGGAGAGACACAGAAGGGCTGGCAGAGCTGGGCAAGTTTTAACTCTTGCAGGAAGAAGTGCTCCTGTTTATGCAGAGCACGGAGCTGAGGACTGCAGCCCCTGCCCTTAAGTTGGAGCTGTTTATTTACTCCACATTAACTGGGTGCTGTGGAGACAGCAACTTACCTTGATCAGGGAAATCCCAAATGTCCCAGGTTTTATCTGTCCTGCAATCTGCTGACAGATTCGTCCAATAAATTGATGTGGCAGGACAAACACTAAAATATCTGCCCCATTTGCTGCTTCAGCCACGTCTGGTACAGCCACCTGGGACAAGAGTGACAAATAAAATGAGCCTCAGGTAGGAATCCTCAGTCCTTGCAAGACACCATCATGCCAAAGCCATGGCAGATGCAGTGCAAATGTCCTTAATTTTAACTGGCCCTATGGCACAGCTGCCAGCTCTCCACACAGGCAGCTACAGATCTCTTCTGAAATATCCAAAGCAGCTGAACTGTTTTGGGGTTAGATTTTTAATTTTTTTTTTTAAATTATTCAACCCTGTGTGGATAATCTGGGAAAGATGATATCCTTCATAAATTTGTGGTGTGCTGGGAAGCCCCTTCATCTTCTTGATCTGATTCCTGAAGATAGCTGACCAACCCCATGTGATTCTCCTGGAATGAGTGGTAGCACTGGGGAGCACAGGAATAAAATGGGGTGGTGGGACAGAGGCTCTTCTGGAAGTCTTTAGTTTCCATAGGTCACCAGCTGAGTTACTGAGGAATAAATTATATCCAAAGGCAGAGATTATCATCATCTTTGCACCAGTATGTGTCTTTCTTTTAAATATATGGTAATTTTCCCAAGAGATACAAAAACCTATACAACATGCTTAAAAAATACCTAGCTGTGTCTTCCTCCAAATGCTGATGTTACTCAGAACAACAATTCAAGCCAGGCTGTAGGAGCAAGAGCAGGTGAATCTGAGCCTGCTAGAAGCTGCTTACAGTAGGAGAAAACATCACTCTTGGATGCAGCCTTAAGCAAGTGGGATTCCCATCAAGAAAACCAGAGCTGCTGCCAGCCAGGCTGCTTCTCTGGGAAAACAGTGAAGTGGGAGCAGGGCAGAGGCTGGCAGCACTGCACAGGCTGTGCTCCTGTCTCTCCAAAATGCTGCAGAGTAATGCAAGGAAAAGCTAGCTTGTTTGTTTGTTTGTTTGTTTGTTTGTTTGTTTTTCCCAGTTGGAGATGGTCTGAGGGTCCTTTTGCTGCAACCAGCTGATTTTTGCTGGCGAAGCCTCAGGTTTTGCTCTAAACAGGGTGAGGCAGGCCTCAAGGGATGATGACAAGCCTGTTGATCTGCTAGAGGGTTGTAAAAATAACAGTGACAAGTCAGTTGTAACCCAGGAGAACCCTGTGTGCCAAGTTCAAACACCAGGAGTGTAAATACACGATCACAGCACAAAATGGAATACTAAATACAACTAAATATAACTGCTCCCCTAGCAAGGAGACCTGCCACATGCAGCATTTTAACTTCCCTTTACAAACACAACTGTTCCAAAAATCTGGCACCGCTCACAAAGCAGTGGCATTTGGCAAAATCTTGAACAGCCAAACCTCCTCACCTCACTTGTTTTGGTAGCAGTAAATTATCTAAGGTGATGAATTTAAGTAGAGATGTGTAACTTGGTATTATAAATGTCCATGAAAATAAATACCATGTATTTTTTGATGGAGTTTAGAGCTTTATTAACTACAGCTGTCCTGAAATCACCCTTGAGCTGATAGCTCATTATTCATCTCCTTTAAGTCACAGCCTCTGCTTTTGATTTCTTTTTCTGAAGAAAGGAGAACAGTAGCTTTGCCTGTTTTTCCAGAAGATGCTGTGGGTTTGAAATAGCTCTGTGTAGACAGATCTCTGCCTGCCATTTCTAGACGTGCTGATCTCTGCCAGGGAGGAGGATGGTGTGATACCAGCACAGACAACAGTTGGTGTTTGAAGTTGTGCATGACATAAAAGACAAGCAGAAATCACAGAACTGAATTATATTCCAGGGAGTTATAGTGGAGTGAGTAAGGTGGCAAACTAGAACAAAGCAGTGAATTGCTTCCTTTTTTTTTTTTTTCAGACACTGCCTCCCTTATAAAACAAACAAACAAACAAACAACAAACGAATTCAGTGATTTTTTTTTTTTACTTACCACATTGTGAGGTATCTTGTATCCAGGCAGATATTTAACATTTTCATGTTCCTGGTTGATGATTTCTGAGAGTTTTCTTCCATTTATGATCTCTTCAAACACCCACATCTTGACAGTGGGATCAAATTGGTTAGACTTTTGGACATTTTTGCCAATGATTCTTGCTATGGCTGATCCCCTTTAAAATAAAATAAAAACAATTAAAAGGGGAAAAGGACTTTTATTGTGAATTGGAAACACAAATTACTTTAAACATTAGAACTCATAAAAAGCCTGTGCTATAAAGCTGTCTAAGTGCTTGCAACATTTATCAGAAAGCTTTATCCACTACCCTCCATCAAGAGCACCTCAAGTTTAAAAACAGAGAAAGTAGAATGGGAAAAATGTAACTGCAATAATGGAACTGAAGTAGTATCAAAGGTTATAGAGCAGGAATGTGATGTACCATCAACAGCACTAAAAATATGTTATCTGAGACTAAAATCTCTTATGGTCCTCAGATTTTTTTTTTTCCCAAGATCAATAAATGTTAAATAATCCAGGTGATAAATGAGTGCTGAGCAATCTTGGTGTGACAGTCTTTGTGCATCTCATGTAAAATAGATGCATCCCATTTTCCTATCCATAACCAAACAGTTGCAATAAGGATTTTACATAAGAGCTAAATGCTCAGAAAAAGACCAAACAGCCCTTCAACCTAGTGGCTTCTCTTTACTTATTGTTCTAATTATCACTGTAACAGAACCTGTAATACTAGCAGCCTGAGAATATATATTTTAACCATCCAGTTTACTCATCTTGAGTCATGCTGAGCATTTTTAATTTCAGGTCAGGCAATAATTTTATTCCCCCATCATCACTGCAGCCTTGCAAACACTCACATGGCAAGGGAGAATTAGAAACCTTGCAGAAAATATTGGAACTATTTTTTAATGAACTTTAAATTATTTGGGGAATAGGGGTGATTATTTTTACTCCTCTTTTCATTCCCTCCATTTTAATGCTACTTTAATCTCTCAAGTATTGGCCCCTTTATTAACACAAGTGAAAGAGAAGCTCCAGTTGCAGCACTCTTGTCCTCTGACCCACTTGTAACGAGCATGCATAGGATTTAGTGTGGTGCACGTTCTGGAACTGATAAAGTTCTTGGGGATAACAAAGTCCAGGTAGGTCTGTGCTGTTAATGATTCAAAGGGAAACCACTTTGTTACTGACCCTCCTTGGTTCACCCATATTTTTCATGTAACAGGTTTGCATGAGGTTAAATTGCTCAATAACTAATAAGGTCTTATTAATAGGTAATTAAGGTCTTAATTTTTAATGACAAAGAAATCCTGCTGAGATCAGATTTCACTTTGTTCAGTGTTGATTATATGCTATATCCTGAGCTGCTGTAGTGGTTTTTTATTTAGTTATTTAGTTTGGGACTTTTTGGTTGTTTTGGGGGTTAGTTTTATTTTGTAAGGGATGATTTGGTTTGATCCTTTACAATATTTAGGGAGGTGCTTTAACGGTGAACCTTTACTGTAAGAGTTCTGCTGTTTTGAAAGAAAGGCATGCAGTTGTACCATACATTCATATTATTTATAAAATTGCTTCTATTCTGGTTCTCTTGCCCTGCTATCAACAGAGGGCACATTCACAGCTTGAGCTGAGGATGAATTTTGGCTCCATACCAGAAATGTGTATTAACAAGAAAAAGGTTTGGGTTTTTTTTTCATAAATATATAAATTCATTGTCTGGGTTATCCAGCACAACCTGGATGATGAACTTACACATCAAGCCTAGCCATAAAAATAACTTTTATAGCAAAGTACCAAGAACATATGATTTTCTTTTGAAAGATGCCGACTCCAGCTCTAATCCCTGAAATCCTGAATGGGACTTGCAACTCTCAGTGGATAAACACAAACCCTCCTGCACCTACTGGCAACCACAAAATGCAGTGCAGCACTTGCTTCGCTCAACCATATCACTCATGAGCCTCCTGGCAGTGTTGACTTAGCAAGTCCCCGTGACCTGCTGAACTTCTGCAGCTGACATGAGCTTTTGCAACGTTTCTGTGTCACGTGTCAGCCACGATTCTGAGCTGCAGGAAAGCCTCAAGAGCACGGATCTGAACAGCCACCCAAATATTTATGAGGAACGTGAGAAAAAAAAATTTATTTGCCAAAGGTAAACATTGTATTTCTCCGTAGCACTAAAACAACCTGTTCTGCCACCAAGGCTATGAATAGATGTTATTCATACATCAGAGCACAAGGCTTATGTCCTTCCTGAGGATTTTAGAGTTGATGTATATGGTAGGAAGCAAGAGATGGTCCCAGGCAGACAGGCAGTATGGGTAAGTAGATGGTATTGCATAGGCTGGGATCTCAGTATCTCTGTAGTATAGCTCTTTTCAAGTTTCACGTGGAAAAACAGAGAACTTCCTCAAGAACAGATCTGCATACAACTAGGTGACTTTAAGTGATGTCTCATGGGAAGGGGGACAGCCTGGGAAAAGCAGGAGGTCCCTGCTTGAGGATGCAGCAAGAGAATGATGAAGTTTCTGACTGTGGTCTGAACAAAGGTAAAAAAAGTTGTCTTCCAAACATGCAGTCATGTTTGTTGAAGGCTTGGAAGAGACGAGATGCCTGCACAGGCAGGTGAGGGAAGAGAAAGTGGCAGGGAAAGGGATGCCTTCCCAGAAAAAAACATGTGAAAGCAGCAGTTGAGGAAACAAGTGATGGGGCTAGAGAAAGCCAGAAGTGTGACAATGAGGTCTGGAAGACTTGGCTGTGCAGTTCCACGCAAAAGGCTGTATCTGTGAGATGTCATGCACAAAGAGAATACATGGAGGGCAGTGGGCTGTTTTTACAAGGCAGGAAAGCAGAGAGCTGTGCTTTAACTCTGCTGTGTTCTCAGCAGCTCACAAGCAACCACTCCCTCACGACTGACTCTTCTGTCATTACTTCCACCTAGCTGTCAGATATTTTTAAAATCTTAAGGAGCTTGCTCTCCTTGTACAAAAACAATCACCAGAACTACCTGGAGGCTGGGTTTGCTAATCCCAAATGCATGCACATGCATGTTGGTCTGTTTGTGCTCAGTGTACAAGAAACATAAGAAAAGTAAGATGCTAAGTTCTGTGAGATGGATTTACTCGTCTTACTGGGGTCTGTGAGACTCAAGGAGCTCTGGAGACCTGTGCTTTGTCCAGGCTGGAAAGGACTGAGCAGTAGCAAACATATTGTTCAGAATGAGGATAAATGGGAGACCTGAACACCATACTGTGTGCGCACCAAGATGCAAAGGGACATGCTGAGGAGGGTGGAAGTGAAAGGTGCCAATACGTTGTGGCTTTAAATGAAGCCTGTGCCCCGGTTCCTTCAGAGGAACACAAACAGCATCACCACCCTTCTCACTGCTGAATGCTTCAACCTGAACTGCCGGGGCCCTGCCGCAGGCACACACAGCGACAGCTGCAGCTCCGGGCCTCTCTGGATTCTGTCGCCAGGCTTTAAGCCGCTCACACACCTGGGCTGATGCGGGAGCCTCCTGTCTTTCCAGTTCCCATGGACTGGTGCATCTCCCGGGGCCGCTGCTCCGTGCCCAGGAGCCCAGCCCCGCGGCGGGACGGGGCCGGGGTCGCGCTTTCAGGACCATGGAGACGCTCCGCGCCCCCGGCCCCGCCGCTCCCGGTACCGCACCTGTTGCCAAGCCCCCGCCCGCCGCGGCGGGAGGGAAAACCGAGGAAGGAACGGCGGAAGGAGGGGGAAAAGGGGAAGACATGAGGAAAAAAAGGGAGGAGGGCAAAGGGAGAGGCCCCCCCGCGCTGCGGCACTCACCAATTCCCCGAGCCGACGATGCAGACGCGAAGCGGCGACATCCTGCGCGCTGAGTCCCGCCCGCGGGGCTCGGCTCGGAGGGTTCTGTGCCTCCCGCCCGCAGCGCCGCCCCTGCGCCCGGCCCGGCCCCCGGCGGTGCGGGAGGGACGGGCGGGAGCGGGCGGCGGCCGCGGGGCAGCGCCGGGCCCTCCCCGGCCCCGCCTGCGGCCCCGGCGGATGCCCTGCCCGGGTCGGTCCTTGCGCCCAGGGCTGCCCTGCGAGCCTCGGCTGGGAGGGGGGATTCAGGGCCCTGGAAGGGGGAATGGGGAAAACGGTGCCTTCTCCGAAATGCACGGGGATAAGGACCTGCGTGGGGAAAGCGGGAAGTCCTGCTCTTCTCGTGGGGTGCCCCGAGTGTTTCGGTAGCGTGGATAACGTGGCACAGTCTGTGGCAGAGGGACGCAAGCTGGGCTCTTCGGGACAGTGAGAGACATCTCAAGGTCCCACCTGCCCAGCCCCACAAAGTGTAATGATTTAAATCCTTCAGTCATATTAGGAACACGCCAAGAAAAGGCTATGAGTGCATTACCGGAGCCAAATTCAGCTGATACATCCTGAACTATATCACAGCTCTTGATATGGGACATCAAATACAAATTGTCTGCAAGGGAGAACAAAAAGGAGTGTTGGTCCTTTTCTCCTACATTGCTTAATCATGCATAACACCCTACAAATGACCACATTATATCTCCCAGCCCTCTAGTACACTCTGTCTCCTCTTCAAAGCATCCTTCTCTCATTTTTGTGCCACTGCATATGGCACCTTTCCTGCTCTTGCACTCCTGCTTCCCTCATCCTGCCGTGTCCAGGCTCCCCTCCCTGCCAGGGGGCTGTAGGCTCGGCAGTGACCACATCTGCTGCCCTCACCCCAGAGTTTGGCTCAGTGGGTTCGTGGCTCTGTGGGATGTGGACACCTGACCCTGTGATTCATTGAGGGAGGCTGTCTGCCAGCACTGGAGGAGCCTGTGGGTGTTTCTGGAGGTACACATATGTTCATCTTGCCTGCTGTCAGCTCCATTGGCTCAATTATCTGGTGCATCCAGATAGTGATGACTGTCGGTGGACTTCACAAAATGACTAGGGAAAAATCCTGCAAAATAATATTTTGAGAAAATAACCAGAACAGGTTGATGAAAAGGAAGGTGTTGCTGGGACCCTGGGCACATGTGAAGCCTGATGGGGATTCTGCAAGAAGATGCATTATCTGCAAACAAAGTTTGAGCACAGCCAAGGCATAAGAGCCTTTCTCTGGTTCCAGGTACATTTGCAGTATCCTGCTTGTTCACCATGATATGCTTCTTCCTCTGTGTACCTTCACTCTCTTCTCCCTTTAACTCACCTTCCACTTGAGAAGAAGATCTAAAGTGGGGGTGAAGAGGTGCCATCTTCCTTCTTGTCCTGTTCCTCTGCTTGCTCTTCTGTCCTGGTGAGTAGCCAGGCCCCAAGAAAGGGGACATGCTCACTGAAGCACAAACTTCTGCAACTAATGCATACCACAGAATACATCCCTAGTCTATATAATACATAAGTATTGCAAACTGCGTAGTGGGGTTTTTTTCTAAATTAATGTGGAAGTTTTTAATCACAAAGGAAAGCTGTAACAGTTTTGTGGCCTCTGGACTGATTTATGTGGCCTCAACATTGTGATTACAATGACCATGTGGTGGGTGCAAACAAACTGGCACGGGAGGAGCAGGTAGATGGATACAGCAGCACTTGTGAAGAGCAGAGGACACAGCCTGGGACTGAGTGCACACATTAGCTTATCCATCTGTGACACTAATTGGCTGTGGAAGTACATAACTTGTGCTGCTGCTGAACTCTCTTCTGGATATGTATACTTACTTCTCCATGGAGATGGATGGAGAAGCATTCACTCCCCAGGGATGGTTTCAGGTGGTCTGCAGGCAGTTTTAGATGCCAGCTTTGCATGTCCAGGTTATCTCAGTGGCAGTGTTGTGTGAGGCCCCGAGAAATGGTTCCTTTGTTAGATTCCAGAGCCCTGGAGCCACAGAGCACACACTGGCGGGTGCTGACGACTGTTGTTTTATCAGGCAGTGGGAAGGATCTGCCCTTTCCCATGGAAGCTCCATGTTTGTTTTTCACATAAGCCCAGGAGCGCTAGCTCTGATGTGTGAGTCATTGGGACATAACAGCCATAAAAGCTCAGTCACCATAAAGGGAGGCTAAAGACAACTCTCTCAAGGCCACCCCCATGCAATCTCACCTGATCTTCCATGCCTTGGTCATGCACATGATCCAGAGATTACACAGCTGAACCATTTTCCTCTGCAAACAGTGCATCACCATCAGTGCAGCAAAGCCAGGGCAGTGACAGATTTTGCTAAGCCAGGTGTGGCTCTTCCTGTGGTGGCAATGCAGTCTTTGAACGTCCCAAAAAAAGCAACTGAGAAATGCCAAACTCAGTATCCCTCTTACACTGGTTAGAGGTTTTGCCCTCTCTTCTCCTACTGAGAAGCTATTTGAGACCATTACTCCCCTCACAGTGAGAGCACTTCTTCCTGTTTCATATCCAGCTTATGCCCACCTGCTCTAACATGAGTGCTGTCAATAAATGTGGATGATTCTTCTCCCCTGATGCCTATTTTCCCTCTCTGCCTGACTAAAACCTCAAATGTATTTAGAGAGGGGAATCAGATCCCGTTTCACCATTTATTTTGCCAAGCTCAGCAAGACATGCTGTCTTAGCTATTCCTCTGATTATCTGGATGTCACTTCTTTGTACCTGTTCCAGGATGAATTCAGGCTTGCTGAACACTGATAACCTGAATGATGCCAAAAAATTTCAGTTGAATTTTACCCAGTGTTTTGTGTCTATTTGTTTATTGTTCCTGAAAATTTAGGGCTGGCTACATGTAAGGCTCCATTTATCTTTCTAATAATTACACTATACACATGATTCTTCCTCTTCTGTTCATAGTGGATAAATTATAATTTACAGCAGAAAAGTTACCAATCCCTCAGTACATGTCCTTGCATTATATGTTGTTACATTTCTTCTCATGTCTGTTATTAGGGCATGATAATTGTATAATTCTTCCTTTAGGATTTCCTCTCTATTTAAAATATCTCCTAGATTTGTTGTTAGCAAATTTCATTACCTCATTCGTGATTTTTTGCATCAAGCTAATTAGTGAAATAGTTAATGACTTAAGACTTACTGACTACTCCAGTCCTGTAATTTTGCTCTGCGTCCCATTAGCAGTTTTCACTCCCAATTCTGTTCTTTCATAATTTCATAGTGTTCATGTTAAACCTCATCTTCTCAAGTTTTAACTAATAATTATCTCGGTAATACCAAATCAAATGCTTTACCAAGGTTCAGGTTGATAAGATTTATTATTTTTCCTTTGTTCTAGTATGCCATTATCTTATCAAAGAAAGACATTGAGCTGGTCCACATATAATGTGCCAAATCTACACTTTAATCCATTTTCTGCTTCCATTCATGTCTTTTGCTACTCATGGTTAACATTTGCTCTAAAAAGCCTGAAGATGTCAATGATGGAGATTATTCAGTGTTCAGAAGTGAAGGGTACAGAGCTCTCAAGTTTTGTGGCTGTTACACAGTAATTTCCACATCTGTGCCCTTTAGCCTCTTAAGTGTGCCGCCTCTGCTTTCTGGGGTTAGTTACATTTCTTTCCTTATGGAGTCTGAAGCAGTATCTTCCTTTAGCTTTTAGGTATCTGCCCTGCTGCTACTGTGGTCAGTGCTTTCCTTCATTTCCTTTGCAATCATGCAGTAAACCCTTCATGTTCTTGTTTTCCTTCCCTGTGCAGGTCTGGTTTGTTTTGATTTTGAGTCATACCTTTAATTTTGGAAGTCTGAGCGACAGTTCTCTCTGCATGTCACTTCCTTCTCCTTTTTTTCAGTAGACTTTCTGCATATTTCTGAGATATCTTGCACTGTCACAGTTCACATCCAATGCAGGCATCTGGAGCTACTGGTAATATTCAGCCTCATTTTGTCTGATCACTTTGGGGAGAAGTAAGATTCAAGGATCTCTTCTGTCTTGTGACTACTTGAAAGCAAAGCAGAATATGAATTTCGCACTCCCTGGGGTGATGATTAGATAGCATTGCTCCTCAGCATCTTAAAGAATGCAGGCTTTGGAGTTTAGGGAAAGAGGAGCTGAAAATTGAGGAGTGTTTTTTATATTTTTCCAAGTTTTGTGTGCTGATGTCAGCAGGACTCACACATTCAGTTTTCTCACCTGTGAATCTATTGGTAAAGTTTGGGGTAGGTCTGGAGTTTAGAACAAGGGTTCCCAATGTCAGCCTTGGTATGTGAGAGGAGCCCACCTGTTGAGAGTGTCCAGAGAAACCTCCCCCTGGTGGAGGTCTGCATACCATGAAAACCCTACCACTTCAGCTCTACCCAAAATGCAAGTGCAGTGCCTGACCTTCACCTTACACTAGACTGCCTGGTGGACTGCATTGGCATTGGAATGACTCAGATATCATAGGCCTCTTCATTTTCCTCTGGAAAATTTCTACACATATGCTCTCCCTGAATTACATCCTAAACAGAAGATCTGCATGGTTTTAAATGCATATATAAACACTGAATTTTTATGCCTAATTACTTTAAATTATAGCTAGTGAATAATTGCCATTTATACTGAGGCAGCATATAATATCTCAAAAATAGTCTTACAGGATATTAGGTAGAAATAAACAATGTCAGTTTGCATCCTTAAAAGCTGACAGCCCAAATTCCTTACAGTTTTACAGCTTCCACATGGACTTCTTGCAGCCTATTTTTAGTTACTCATGGGATCTAGAAAGCAAATCAACAGTGAAGCTTTGACTCCACTCATTTAATTTAGTTGAATTTTATGCAGGTTCTGATCAGATTATATAGAAAAAACCTTTTTTTTCCCCCATTTAAGTTAGTTCTCCAACAAGGTACTTAGCAGAAAATAAGACTGGATTTTAGCCGTACAGAAATCTACATAATTCCAAGCAATTTAAGGAATTCAAGCAGAACAGACTGAGAGGCCAATTGTAAACCATCTGTACTCTTCAGGACTTTCTGTAAACCAACAAAGTTTTCAGGACAATAAATATGACTATAGCAGAACTGAAAAAATGCATTTGACAGAAGAAAAACAGTATTGGTGACTTAATTTTCTATAAAACAGATATCAAACCCCAGGCAACAGACTTTGCAGAATCCAAATACACCCACTCTGTATGCAACACAGGCTGCAACAAAAAGGAAGAATATAATTTGGAAAATAAGAAGTAAATCAGAATTAGCTAGAGTGTGCAGGTAGGAGATCTGGTGATGAGAACACCTCAGTATCCCTCAAACAGAGTTTAAATGGAAACACAGCAGTCAAATTATTGACTATGTAGGTTTGCCTACAAAAATTACCAAGTGCTTTGGCTTGGTTTCCAAACTGAACTTGCTAACATGATACACCTGGAAGTGGCACTTGAGACTGGGATAACAAGCATCTAAACACGATAATGGAGATCTACAGCAGATGGAGATACACATGTTGCCATAGAAACCATGCAGGAAAAGTGTGTAGGAGTAAAGCATGGCACAGAAAAGCATCTGGGAGAAAGGGCTGAAGAGCTGAACTTACTCAGCAGCTCTTAAGGTTAGATGACACATTAATAAAAACACAGTTGTTCTGTAGCATATAGAGAATCACAGAAAAAAGGAATCTTTACAGTGAGCTGCAGAACAACTGAAGGCAGCAGTGCCATGCTGTGGCATAGTGCGAGGCAGAAAACGTGTCTGGGGAAAGGCTGCAGGTGGCCATGAGATGGATGAAAAGCTGGGAAGCCCTTTAACCACAGCACATGCCCTCCTGCACCTGCTGAGCACACCTGGACCCAGAAGGATGATAAGGGCAAATGCATTCCTTGGACTTCTCTCCCAGCAGCAAGTCCATGGAGGGTGACCCAGTCTGGCTCATTGCAAACTCTCTCCCCTGCACAGAACCTCTTGGGCGCTCCCAGTGCTGCAGGGCTGAGTCCTCTGTGATGGACTCACATGTGGCTACATTTCTTGAAGAAACCAGGCCCTAAGAAGACAAATGTGTATTTTTGAATTCCAGAATTCCCCACACAAAGAGCTTGAGTAGGGGAATATCTGGAGGAAGTTCTTGCTTTACTCTGTTGGGGTGAGTGATGCAGCAGAAAAGATCTTGAGCTCAGGGAAAGGAGTCTCCTGGGGGTTGTTGAGGCAAGGCAGAAGGCAAATCCTGCCACGGTGCAGAAGGACCAGACAGAGGTGATGGTATCCAGCTGCTGCCCTTTGTGCTAGAACAGCCTGCACTCAGCCACAGTGGCCTGTGAGGCAATACCCAGAGCACCCTTCCTGCTCACAAGTTGGAGAGAAAAGGGCAGGGAGGCATCCCTGTGTGGCTTGAGCAAGCAGAGGGTTGGCACTTGGAAAAGACCCAGGACATATATCCAGCTTTCAGCAGCAGGTCCATCACATGGCCAGATTAAAGCCATGCATGCTGAGAAGTGATGCAAGGACAGGAAAAGGGATTGAAACATGGGGCTCATCAATAGTGTGGCTTTGGAAATGTCTCAAACTCTGCTGCTGCTGCTGAGCTGCATCTCTAGGGCAAGCTTTAGCCTGTGTGGGGGGCTGGAAGTCCTCCAGGACAGTGCAAGTTCTTTGAGGGTTCCAAGTGGTGGGGCTGGGTGGCAGGCAGAACCAACAGCTGTTGGTCTAAAAGATAAAAGGCAATGTGAGCATGCTGATTGCAGTTTGCCAGTGTGGAGCAGGATGGGGTGGCATGGGCTTTGCTCTTGTGTGGTGGCTACAGAGCAGCATTGCTTCTGACACTTTTGCAGCTCCATGGCTGCATGATGAAGATGACAGCTCCAGGCTGTGGTAGGATGCTCTGCATACAGAAGGATTAAAGAAAAATTAGACAGGCTGCAACTCCAAAGAAGTCTCTCCAGAGGCAGAAGGAAAGTCCTTCAGTCCTGTTCTTCACTGAGTTCTCAGGGTACAGTTCTTTCCTTAGAGGGTGTCTCTCAGAGGGGAAGCTATTGGGATTACATTCCCAGCTTCCAGCCAGGCTGAGCCTTTGCTGCTGCCCCAGTTTCCACTTCCACATCAGGACTGTGTAGGGTTGAGGTAATGCTGGACCCTGGAGCATGACTCAGAGCCAAAGTCACGCTGCGTGCTGCTCCAAATGGAGCCAAGTGTGAGTGTGAAGAACGTGAATGGGTTGTGGACAGGGTTGGAACCTTCGTAAGCAATGTAAACTGCTGGCATGTGTGAGTGTGCTGCTTTCAGCTGGACCTGAATTACAGCAGGCTATGACACATAGGGACTGATAGAGAAGAGCAAGGAAATTAGGGGATGACTGACAGTGATTGAAAAAAGATTTTGACTTCTTAAGACTACAGAAGATCTGATTAATAACTTTTCAAAGCAGGAACCAGGGCTTCATGCATGTCAAATAGCAAAACCAGAAACCCAGAGACTCAGTCATGCCTCTAAAGCTCCAAAATTTAGACTTTTTGTCAAAATATATTCACAGTGTGAAGTACTCTGGTGGGGGAAATAGTTTGTGTTACATTTACCTGACCTTACTGGCCATTTTCACCTATGGTCAGGAAAATACAGCCATGTGCTCAATGTATTGAAGGAGAAAGGCTGTTTATTTTAATCAAATTTCCTTTCTTGTTCTTGTGTCATGGAATCTACAGTTTTAGTAGGTAGGCATCGTTTATACTTGGTAAGAATAGGAAATTCTTTGGAGTTCACTATCCAGAAGAGACCAGAAACATTGTTTCCCAGGCTATTGATACAGTATCAGTTGCCTTGAGAAAGAATTTAACCTCATAACAACTGTACCTTTAAAAAGTGCAGATATGAGGCTCCATCAGTGATGTTACTTTTCTGTCATGTTCTCATTGACTGGCAGCTCCCCCACTTCAGCAATGATTATGAAAAGCTGCACTTCTCATGCAGTAAAGGCAGGCTGCACTTCTGGCTTTCCTTTCCCAGGGCTGGTGCCATTCCCCCGTATGCCTGTAGAGGATGTAGTTCCCTTAGCAGACAGGAGCAATAATAGTTTTGTCTTCTGTGGCCCAGCTACCAGAGGCAGATGCAGATTTAAGACTGTTAAACTTGGTCTCATCCTAAGATACTAAGCAAGGAAAAAATAATCCAGAATTAGACCAACAAGAGAGTGATAAAACCCCTGTATCGTTATATATATATATATATATATATATATATATATATATATAAATGCACTTTTATTTTAAGCATGCAGGTGATGAAAACTATGCTGAATTTCAGAGCTTTTACTCTTTGAATGTTGCTGCTCTGGAGACACAATACTCATCTGAAAAAATGCTAAGCATGTTAAGTGGCTTTAAACTGAAAGAGAATAGGTTTAGATTAGATATTAGAAAGAAATTCTTGATTGAGAGAGTAGTGAGGCACTGGCACAGGTTGCCAGAGAAGCTGTGAATGCCCCATCCCTGAAAGTTACCAAGACCATGTTGGATGGAGCTCTGAGCAACCTGATCTAATGGAAAGTGTCCCTGCCCATGGCAGTGGGGTGGGATAAGATATCTTTAAGGTTGCTTCTAATCCAGGCCATTCTATGATTCTATACATAGCCAGACCATAAACTTTAAAAGAAATAAACAAGAGTTGTTTTAGTGTTGATCAGAGTTTCCTGAAATTAACAGAATGTTACCCTGTGGGTAACTGTGGGAAGTTTGCTGGAGTTATGATAAAATATAACCTACTTCAGCTAGTAGTCATATTTGGGCCTCACCTCCTCCTCCAGGCCCAGGAATCCCCAGGCAGTGCTGAGGCTTGGGCTGGCTGCAGCAGGGCACAGTGAAGCCCCAGGACTCACCCTCTGCTGCTCTCCCAAGGGCCCAGGGTGGGATCATTTTGAGCCACTAAATTGTAACTGGGGAAGGAGACTACGAGCAGTGCTGAACACAAGTTATAATTAGTAACATCCTAAACTGAAGAGAAAAGGCAGCTCAAACTGTGTAAGGTCTTAGCAAACGTGGTTTAGCTGTCAGCCTTGCTGTGCTATTCAGCATTTTATCAATGCCATCTTACGAGAGCCTCTGGTACTGCACATGCAGCACCTCTTTTAATATGTAAGAGCAAATGCATCGGGGAAGCAAATCTGAGTTTACCATGCTCAGGGTCCAAATACTGAGGGGCTGCAGAAATATGCTCTAAGGATTGCTGGCCTGCCTGGTGTTGGAAATGTTCTGGGTGGAGGAACATCATACTGAACTCCTGTGATGGTTACAAAGGGAGGCATGGGTGAAGCTGTGTCCCTGCTGGGATTGGTTGTCCTTGAGCAGGGGGGAAATAAAAGACACAAGTGGAACTCTTGCCTGAATTGCTTTTGCTTCAAATTTTCCCAGGAAAATTTCAGGGTTATTGGCATACACTATGTTACCATGCAATAATATATTTTCAATTTAAGTTTCAAGGGATTGGCAGAGCAGGAAGCAATGTTTTTGGAGGGCAAGAGGAGTGCAGTTCTGGCCAAAATTTTCTTTGCTAGGCAATGTTACTGTGCTCGTCTGCTCACCTGTAAGTGTCCAGGAAAAAAATTCAGGGAAAACTCCCTTTTTTTTTTGCAGTCCACACCGGTCTGCTGGGGATTGTGTGTGTGCTTGGCAGGGAGGGAGGGATATGTGGTAATTTAGAACCAGATTAAAGTTTATAAATATATTTTAAAGACACAATGCTCATAATGTGCCATCATCATTTGCTGGTCAAAGGGAAAGGCATTTTGAATATCTCTGTGAAAGCTGAAAAATGCTGGTAGGAGGTAGGAAGGCCAGGGCAGCTTTCATGGGGTAAAAGGCTGCTACCAGAGGGGTGCTGTAAGTAAATAAACTATTTGTCTAAAACATGTTCTCCTTTAAATTTTTGCTTCTATGTATGATTCTCACATAGGGAATTTTTAGCATCTTTTGCAACATGGTTGTTTATAGAATTGTATGTGTATAATAAGAGCTGGAGAGCGGAGGAGAGAGTTTGGATGAGATGAGGATTGATTGGCCTCACTCGCCACAGCCATGTCTGTTTCTGCCTTTCTCTTCTTTATGTGCAGATTGATTAAAGTCAGAATGAGGATCCTCTGCTCCTGATTTTAAGAAATAATGCAGCTGCAGTCAGTGAAGTTTGGCCAAAAGCCATGCCTGGCCTGAAAGATTTCACAGAGCTAGACCAATCTCTCCCAGTTAGATATGCTGGCATTCCATGAAAGAAAAATGCAGTAATTGGAGGAAGAACAGGAGGAAAAATATGTTTCCTCTCAAGGCCATATCGTGGCATTCCTCAGTGTATGAAGTGATGGGTTGGACCCTGCTCTGTGGGTCTCAAGCAAGATCCCAGCTGTCACATCCCTTCTTGTGTATGGCACAGCTTGGATCCCTCACTCCTGTCAGCCTGTTCTTATTTTGCAGGGAGAATTCCTGTAGCTCTTATGTGGGAAGATGACTGAAGGTAAGAAGATAACTGTTTGGAAATTATAGTGGAAAATATGTTTGCTACTCGCTGGATGGAATGTGATGAGCATCCTCGACCTCCCACACACAATTTAAGGATGACAAACGGAGGGTGGAGGGGAGTGGAGACACTGCGGCTGGGCTCTGGCAAAACCCTTGCAGAGGAGGGAACTCGATGATACTTTCTAGCCAATAATCCACACAGCAGCTGAAAACCAAGGGAGATAAAGGAAGATACCCGTTTGAATCAGCATCCGTGGCAAAATCACCCTCCTTGAAGTGAAACGTATCTCCATCCAAAGGTTATCGCTGTGATGCCCACCCAAAGATATGAGCACCCCTCATTGTGATTTGCAACATAAGTCACTCAAGCTCCACTTGAATGTGAAGAAATAGTATAAAAGTTATGTAAGGTAGGAATATAACTATAAGAATATGGAAGTATGTAAGTTAAGAAATGGAGAGGAAGTTAGGGAAGATTGCATTGCAATTTCTGGGATCAGTCGGTGGGTGAACCTGCCTTCTCCCCCTCAGGGACGCCTGTAGGGTAAGACCCGTACTCTGCCAGCGCTGAATGATCATCTCGACCTAACTTTTGCTAGGATTAGAGCTTGTTAGTATGTTGCTTTCAATTCGCGTACTGCTTTGAACACGTTCTTGCGGTCAGATACTGTCACCGGCAATCCTCGACCCTTAACCTGCCACAGTTTTATTGTTATTCCGTACCCTGTTAACGCGACTCCTCCCAGAGCGCTGACAGCCTAATCAACCATTAAGGCTCTGAGGAAATCTCCCCTTTTTCACGTGACACGCGACTTTCAGCCGATTCCGAAGCTTTGCGAGCGCTGCCCGCACTAAAGATGGCGGCGGCGCTGACCCGGAAGGGGCGGCGGGGCCGGGCCGGGTGAGGGAGCGGGAGGGCGGGATCGCCCATCCCGGCGCGGCCGTGTGGGAGCCCGGCCAGCCCAGCGCGGCCAGCCCGGTCCAGCCGAGCGGGGCTG